>JAIPRK010000277.1:0-35648 GCA_025469195.1 Chaitophorus viminalis
GGTAGTTTCTTCGTGGCTGTTACGATCAGGCGATGATATTCATAATCTTGGCACGGAGATGATGGCTTTCTTCGTTGCGGAAAATTGAGAAAAATAATAAATACGCACTACGATGACGAGAGCACGCACTAGCGGTAATGGCGGAATTTACGCACTACGCTGACGAGGGAACGCGGTAGCGGTTCTGCGGGATTTACGCACTACGGTGACGAGGGCACGCGATAGTGATTCTGCGGGATTTACGCACTACGGTGACGGGTCACGCGCTAACGATAAGAATAAAAAAAAATGTATTTTTAAAAAGGGATGAAATGCACACATCCAACGGCACACACGAACGACACACACACACGAACGCCATGACATGAACGACATACAAAAAAAAGTGAACGACCGTACCATGTACGATGTGCGTAGAGGGTGGTGACGGGGGGCATAACACAAGCAGTACTACCACAACAGTCGTTGTGATTATAGACTGTTTGATCACACTGGTGTGTTAGCCGGCGGTTGACAACTGTATCCAACACAAATCGTGATACATAATATAGTGGCGGGCTGACAAATAAATTATGAGCTTATTGTGAAATTTTGAGCGGTGATGGTGTTCATCAGCCCGGTCCGTGAAACTCTTAATAATATGTATTTATGTATACAACCAAGTCGCTTTAACTATAGAACTTCAATACGACTAGCAAGAAACTTAATACAAGAGCGAAAAAATACTAGGGAAGCCAGAAAAACGATCGGTATTTATAGTGTTACGGTACGTGTTAATTTGTAATATTTTATAGTTACTATCAACTTCTACTACAACAATAACAACAATAATATATAAGATTTTATACGTATATATACTATGGTGAAATAAAATAATTGATAAATAATTCAACTATGTAGGTAAAATATGTTGTAAAAAATAACGTCTTAAATTCAAATCTACAACTTTCATCGGTCGTGGTTTAATAAAACTGTCGGTAAATTATGATAAAACTCATATTTTTTATAAAAAATAAACAAAATTATAATCGTTATTATTATATTATATTATTAGATGTTTAAATAATTATTATTATTACTGTGACACTTGGAATTGTACATAATTTCCGCTGTCTACTGTGTGTACCTACTATGTACATTTTTTAATGTCACTACCAGATTTTCAGTAAAATTTTTAATAAATGATCTTGGTAGTTTATTATAATATATAATATATATATATATATGCAAGCCAATAAAATCAATTTGTGACCCAAAATTAAGTTGGTCGCACTGAGTAATATAATTTATCGACTGAACTGGTAATATAAACGTCAATTACCGGTGAATGTCGAATAAAACATTTACCAATTTTGTGGTAAACGATGCCATTCTGCACATTAACGTCTTTCTCTGTAACATACGAGTATGTTTATACATCGAGTGAAAACCAACGTGGTCTACTTAAGCGTAGTAGTTAAACTCATATAGGTAAGTGTTATGGACGTTATTGTTGTACATTAGAGGTGTTCAGAAGTTTTGCTACTTTGTATCTTTACAATATTTAGGCGGACTTCAAGTAAATTAAAGACACAAAATAAAATATAATACAATGGTCATAATATGTACCTCCGTGAAGATTTATTAATTTATGATTTCCATAATAATTGATATAGTATATGTACATTTATACATATACATGTATACATTGTAATATTTGGTGGTTCTTTAAAACTTGACTACACCAACTCCCATGATGCCCTCGGGAGCCGTAACGTACAGTTTGAATAACTGGTCCATGTGTTTAAATAATATGGATGACAGACCGTTGTTATTATACGAACACTGAAAACAACGGTTTCACGAATAGATTATACAGCTAAACCACTATTTTAACTGCCATATCCCTCGAAACCCCTATTTCATTTTTTTTTTACAAAACAATGTTTATTAAAAACCTATAATATAATATAAAAATACTATATTGGCATAATAATATCAGTGATGTATACTGTATAGTGTATACATTATGATTTTAGTCAATTATAATACACAGAATTATTATCCGTGTACATTTTGTACAGAGTTTTTCAAGTGAAAAACAATTTGTGTTTTTAAACAACAAAATTTCTGCGTTTAACGCATTATTTTAAATATCCGTGTAATTCTTAGTTAAATATGAGTTGAATATGCCGGGAGGCTCAACTGTATTCTATAGAACGGATCGATGCAAGTACTAATAATTATAGTATAGTAGGAATTATGACCGATATTGGTGGTGGTCCCTCGGTCGTTTTCGAAGTCAATTAAACCTCTCATGCAGACACACGGCGGTGGCCGTACACCAAACTTTATCTTCGGGACGTATATTAGCCGCGATGAATAATATTCGTCCCGACGACAAGGCATGCGCGCATTTATACGCATTATTATTATAAATTATAATACACCTACCATGAAAGTTTACTAATTTAAAATGCCGCCAGTGGTTTCGATCGCGTAATGGAATATCAGCTGCATTACCGTCCCCGATACCAGGCCGACAACTATGAATAATCCTCAAGGGACACTTTGCCCTCCTTCCCTGGAGAACCACTCAGCATTACTCTGCGCCAGAGAAAAACGCTTTTTCCCGTTACGATAAATACCACGTACAAAAGCCCATTGTTAAGTACATATTATAAACATAAATGTGCTGTAATTCTACGTAATTGATTATTAATGCACTGTGGAAGAGGAGACGGTATCGTCGAGTTTCCGAATTTTCAGCGCAATTTTCCGTTACGCGTACCTTACTGCCATACGTATACAAAAAAAAATATATATATATATATGTCCTATAATGATTTAAACCCATGGTCTGCAATATAGATTGATTGTACGTTAATCACATTTGCGATGTTGGCGAAGCCTCGAAGTCATGACAGTGGTGTTTTTTCGAAAATACTATAATACCAGTATAATATATATCAGAGTATATTTTTAGAAATGTTTACTAGGCGGCACTATCACTATATGGTCTATGTTATCCTTATGGACTACCTACTTCGGGTATATTTTATGTTTTCGACTAATAAAACGTGTTAACGTGTCATACATCACTTGAGTTCCGCTGGATTGTTTTTAATATTTAAAAAGAAATTTAAAACAATGATATAGGTTATTCTATTAAGTTGAGGTAAGTTGATGATAAATTTATTTTAAAATCAAATCTCGAAATTAAAAATGTAATTTAATAATCAATAATTGTATTTAAAAATGACAAGTTGGTATCGTTTGAAAACTTTTTTTTTTGCATAGGTACTCGTGATTTTGATAAAGTTCAAGTTGGAATTAAAAAATATTAACAATGTGGCAGGGAGTTAGGAAAAAGGGGTATGAGGCACAACCATTAATCCTAAGGTGGCATCATTTTTCACCTACTTTATGTGTTGATATATACTCTGTTATACATTGTTTAACGTCAGTCGTTTTCTTTTAATCTCTATTCTTATATGTCACAAATAACAGCTGCTATGGACAATATATACGCGTACGTCAAAGAATTTTACAAACCCAATTTTTTGGCATTCTATTAATAATATTCTCTTTACTTTTGTTTATGATTTTAAACAATATACCTATACGCCTAAAAGGGTGAGATTTTTAGATATTTTTTCCTTCAAGCGCTTGCCTTTAATATATGCACTAAATATGATACTAACCATAAAATCGTAGTCATAATCATTATAATAATATAGTATCTACCTACTTTGCTTTTATTAAAATATTTACACCAAATAGCTAATAGACTAAAATTTCTATGACTAATTAAATATGACAGTCAAATAGTTGTTGGGCAAACGGTACATTTTATTCGTAAACGATTTTCACTTAGCTAGGGGGGTTATGCACAACATTTTAGCACATAGCTATAAAACATATCCATATGAAAAAAGAAATAGTGTTTTATAAACGATTAATATAATATAATGATTTTCTTATTTTGAGAAGAGTGGAAGTTACAGTTTGTTAAAATTAACTCACGATAAAATTTATATTTCATATCAAGGCCAGTCACAGGTGCATTGTATTTAACAGCACAACTTTCTTCGTGACTGCATTTATTCATATACGCTTACTATACGAAACCTGGTTATTCTGGATCGTCTGCGTAGTTTGTTTGAACTTCGTTAATACGATGACACCTAGTGCAGTAGTAGTAAACGTTTGAAGTTTACGTGCTTCCTTAGCTCGCCCCTTTACATTGCCGTACAAAATGAATAAGTGCGTTATTCGAAGAACGACGGTGCGCCGCCGCGCTACCAGATAACCCGCAAGAGTTTTAGATCATTCGAATAACGAACCGGAGAGGAACGAAAATAATTATTTAAGGTCAAATAAACTTCATCACATCAGATCAAATTCTGCAAAATTGTTGTAAAATAACGGGATACTTAGAATAAACAAATTTGATCGGTATACGCATTAAAACAATAATGGCCGAGTAAATATTTTGGATGCAAAAAAAATTAAATATCTAGATATCTTATAAGTTTTTGGTCATTTTTACATAACGTTCTGACGCTCTTCCATTTTAATGAAATAATGCGGTCACATACCCGCGCGAGTTATTAGCTGCGTTAAAAGACGTGATGGATTGGTTAAAAATGTTTCACCAGTCAGTCGGTTTTTCAAAATCCTTTTAAACTGTTCTGTCGTACTGCCGTACTCGCCTTGCAGCTTGTTTTTAGATTAACATTATCTTAGACGTAGCCACGATTTCCGTTGCTTTAATACGTATTTCAATATATATTCAGAATTGTGCAAAACGATAATTGTGGATTTGGCAAACCTTCATGATCTCTGTATTAAATACGTGTTTTTTCCTGGTTGGTTCTTCCAATCAGTATTCCCTCAGATAATGTTCGACTTTGGTTATTTTGAATTACGAATTACTTTACCTTCTACGCTATCAAAAAATATAATATACAATAAATTACGATGTTATATTATATCCGGTAATGTGTAATAATATACATTCATTGTGGGTTTATAATGTTGACACGAGGTTCAATTAGTATATTTAGATACGTTTTTCAGGGATAAAAATTTTATTGGTAATGACGTACATTCATATTATGTTAATCGAAAAATATAAATTATAGTATAATTTATAACACCATCTGAAAGGAGCAAAAAAATATGACCAATAATTAAACTAAATCATGGTTCATCGAGCTCTGCAATACCTATCACGTGGTATAAGGTTTTCATGGTATGTAATCTGAGGGATAGCGGTAATATGGTCTTTTTCCATGGCAGAAGTTTTACTTATTTTCTCCTCTTTCTCAGTTCTTTAAGCACAATTCAAAAAGTTTTGCAGTTGTACAGTAATCACGGTTTTAATCACCACAATTGTGCACATTTCTGTGATTGCATATATACAACGTTCTATTGTCGTATGCGCGTTATATATTCAAATTATATTATCATTATCGTTCAACTATACTTTATTACTTGGACTTTTCACAAAAATGCGATGCGTACTCGTCATTTCAGATTTCTCCTGTGGACAAAGCAATCATAATTGCGACCCGACCACTCCAAAAGAAATAATATTATTAATCGACCTTAGTTCAATATAGTCTAGACTATTCGTTCTGTGTCTATAGTCTTATTCGAGAGCTCTGCGTGGAGAACAATAATTTTGCACGTGTGCAATGTGCACAATAACTTATTGGTTATTAAATGACAATAAACAATAGCGTTATTAAAATCGCACAGCTATGACAGCTGTAGTTTACAAATACGCTGTAATTCTCATTGTAATCGGATTCCAAAAGAACTATAAATAATGAAGACGTGGACGCAAATATTGCATGTGTTCATCGCGATGAACATTGTTTTATTACTCAAGCAACTGAAGATGCTTATAAGCGTTATATCTGCTTTCAACACCGTGTTTCGCTAGACACTAGACGTTAGACGCTATGTCATACGCGTCTATTTCATTTGCATAAATTCTACATAGGAATCAATAATTTTGTCAGGAAGAGGTGGTTTCTTAAGGAGGGTATAATTTTTATGGACATCGCAAGAGCCAACTGTTATCTAATGTTTAGAATATTACTCATAGTACAACTTCTGTGTTGTTTATGACATTTATATCATATATTGTGCGGTAGTATACCGATACGCTATGTAATTCATCAGCATTAATTTACTTTTGCGGAGAAATATACTGCTCGTATACCAATGATTGAGGACAAAGATTTTCGGACTTTGAATTTCGGATTTCAGTTTCTGAAAATCCGAGTTTTAAACTTTAACAAATTCGAATTTCATATTATTGGTTAAATTTTAATTACCAAGTATTTGAATTTTCTGAGATGTTAATGTTTTTATTATACAGCATCTATACCTACATAACTTTTTTTTAGATTCTGAACGGATTGATGGAATCTATTGGTTTTACAATGATGTGTGTTTTTTTTTTTTTGTGTCTGAGGACACGATTTTTGGTAGTAAAAATGCTTCGATTTTCTTAAACAGCAACTTTTCTGATAGAAAAGTGAATGTAGATGGTACTTGGGTAAGTCAAAAATCCAACGTTTTCAATACTTTTTTAAAAAATTGAAAAAAACGATAAAAAAATTACGAAAAAACGGGAAATTTTACGCAAAATCACGTTCTTAAAAACTACATTTTTTTAAAATGCTTTTACTAAAAAACGAAAAACCGCAAAAACTTGAAATTTTCACTAAATCTTTATGCTGGTATTCTCTATACGTGGTTAAGTTTTCAAAGTATTTTGACGTATTTTGACTTATTTATAGACAATTTAAATTTTCGATTTTTGTAATTTTTATTTTTTTAAACACCTATGAAATTTAATTGGCTGGCCGAAAACTTTCGAAAATTGAATACAAGGTTTATAATAAGCTTAACTTATTTTTAGTAGAAAATATGAGAGATGGTTTCACTCAAATTTTTTTTATCAGCCCATAAAGTTCAATATTGTATAAAATATGTTGAAATCGCGATAATTTGCACGTTATTTTGTAGTTGAAGATTCATAAAGTTTTTTCTGTTTAAACTTAAGGTTCAAAATTTTGACACTAGTTTGTCCATAAGCTAATCTTCAAAAATATGTAAAAAAATTTCTACCGGACCAAAAGGAAAAAAATTTATGACTGTTTTAAATTTAAATTTTTACGAAATTGCATTATAATTCAATTAAATATAAAATACTATTATTATTATATACATATTTTAGACAAACATATTAACTATAACTACGTTCAGAATCGTTATTCGTATACAATGATATCTATCATTGCATTCAAAATCAACAAATCCATTGTAATAATTACCTATTCTATAAATGAGGTACACTCCACCCCAAACTTTACAGAAAAGCGAGGCTCACCCGTTCTTTTTATATTCAACTGTAATATTGCGTGATTGTGTTGTTTCTGTACTCATAACATAATGCGAAGTGAATTTCTGGGTTTCAATGATTTATTGAATTTATTGTATATAATCTATATTATATTTATCTATCATTATTTTCATTGATGTATAAAATACTATTATCATACGTTTATATACGCGGTACATGTATAACAATTATAATTTATATTTCAGTTCAAATCCATTAACTTGTGTAAACGCATGGTTTTAAATATTTATGTGTACATACAATAACGGCGAACCCTTCAATAGACATTTCCATTTAATCGGATTAAGCTTGGATGTTGTAAAGTAATGTTATGCCGTACAGATACCTTTTGGGCGCGGTCACTTATTTACATATTTGTTAGCTGCAGGTAAATCCTTACGAGACATCCGGTGGGCTCAGCTAATGATCTTTTTGAAAATATATTTGACACGATGTATTACATTAATACAAGTATAGTGATGTGTTTGTTGAGTAATTTCTATGCATGACGTGCGCGTTTTAACTAAGTAAATAAATAATTACGCGTGATTCTGGAATTTACTAATGTGACATGATTTAACATCGGTATTGCACATTTTAAATTACATCTGAGTATCTGATCGATTTGGGTAAGTGCATCGGAAATGTGCAAAACAATCCAATAGCACCTGTGTATAAATTTTATTTTTTAGTAAGTATTATTAGTTATTTCGTTCCCTCGATAAAATATTAGACCAACACTCGATTTCCCACAATGTCCGGTTTTGACGTAGCGTATTGTCGATTTTTAACTATATTTTCTCCATATTATATACTAAAAACTTAATATGATATTTTTTGTATAAAGTATAAAAATATAAATAAATGTTAGTATTTATATTATATAGTAATTCTATATGCTTGCTGCATTCTGAGTCTCCGATAAAATACAGCCGATAGTTTAAATAAAACTGAATGTACTTTTAAAAATGACATTGAATGTCAATAATTAGTATAGTTTTTATTAATAATTTTTAAATTTTACGACATTGCATCAATAGTTTTGAAAACCACATATTATATTGATCTAAGCAAGAAAAACAATTACCTGGATAAATTTCTCAAATCAACTTAAAAACTTAGTTTTAGATAGATTTTCAAACTGTGATTCAATCAAATACCCATTACATACCAATGCTATTTTTATAAAAGTTCAAAATGAACACATTCAATCTGATAGTTCTTCAAAAAATTATAAAAACTTAAATGCTACATCTGTTCGTGTTCAACCTGATAACTTAGTATAATTTTACTACTCGTATCACTCCCATTATTTTTTCAACTATAGGAAAATCTAAATGAAATGTAAAGAATTATAAAACTCCAACCGTTTATCATAATGATATAACGTAGAATAATATAAAATTACACAAAAAAAAGATTCTTTATACATGTTAAGATGGTGTCAACGAGAATTTCCATTTAAAGAAGAAAAAATCAATGCATCAATATAATATTTAACTTATCTTGTAATTTATTATAACCATGTCATGTTATGATAACTCATAATCAATGTTATTTTCATCTAAGCGTATAGTATTTATAATTTAGCTCAGTATGTTTAAATGCATAGTACCCAAATTTCAAAAATTTCATTTTTGCGAAAATTTCGTTAAAATCTCCACGAAAATTATATAATTAGAAATTAAACATTCAAAACGTGAAAAACCATTATAAGCTATATCTGATTATTAAAAAGAGCGTATCTTGGTCATTTTCTTTCGAGCTTTCTAGGTCAATTTTTAGAAATAGTGATCGAGGATATACAGAGACTAATGGGTTTTTGTTCGAATGGAATTTAGAGTGCAATATTTTATAAAGTCAGGTTACTATCTTGTTAACTGTTGGGATTAGTAGATTTTTATGCAGTGCATATATTATTAGGTAGGATTTTTGCCGCGATGACCTGGTTGCAGCGTGTATAAGAACTCGAAGGAACAACTATATAGCTGCGGTAACCACGGATTACTTTATCTCGATACAAAGCTTTTAACAAACCGTTAAAAAAAAAAAAAATATTCCCCAGCACTACTATACCTGTACGTACATGTACTACATGTAGTATTTCATATTATTATCATGCGCACAATTATAAGTTTCCATATTTATAATAATGGTGTTTTCTTTTTTATGCAAATATAAAATACTCCAGGACGAACATAATAATCTCGTCGTTAATCCTCGTGTAAAAACCTTTTCAACCTCGCATTTCTTTTTTTTTTCAAGTATTTTTCAATTTTAATCTTCTTCAATGTTCCTTTTTTTCGTTCTCTACATATATATATTTAAACATTTTACGGATTCGATACCACACACGTACACCCGTACACCATTATAACAATATAATAATATACGGACAGAGTATAAATCAATCATTATAGTAATAATATATACCTGTCACCATAAAAACTATACGTTGATGCGAGATCGTATAATAGTCCTGCATGCATCACGATCACAACCGTGGTATTACCCCAGACAGAGCATAATAATGTGCAATGTAATAATACTCATTGAACCGATATTGGATTTTTATCGACAAATCATTTTATTAGTTCCGTATATTTGGTTGTTTATTAATATAAAATAAAAATAAGTATATAAATAAATTAAGTTTGGTCTAGTATGCATTGAAGAGGTTATTTTTTGAATTTCTCAATAATTTCTCGAAATATTAAAACTAAAAACGTCAAAAATTACAAAAAATATTAGATCTAATTATTTGATTGTTATTTAGCTGTCATAGTAATTCGAAACATTTACTGGGTCATTTTTATCCATCATCATAAAATCACCACAAAATAAACATTAATCATTTAGTAAAAATTTAAAAAAAATAATCAAAACTGATATCCGACCCTTCAAAATACGATTTTCGTATAATCCTTTCCTAATGCTTGCCTATACGTTGTATAAGGAACCTTTGTGCAACATTTTAGTCTAAGATTTGTCTAATGGTTCTGGCTAGGTAATGATGAATCAGTAAAGATGTTATTATATATATATATATATATATATATATATATATTTATTATATATTAACTCAGTAACTCGGATTCGCATGATACCGTCATGGCTAGGTATAGTTTTAAATGGAATACTACCATACATAATTTAGAGCTGAACCAATTAAAGTTATTGATTTGAGGATAGATTAATATTATAATTGTATTATGCACAAAAAATAATTTTTCATAATTTTTATTTTAATGGGTTGAAATTGACAAAAATATAAATATATAAATGAATCCTTATATTCCCCTTAGACACGGCATTACGCGAGAACGGCCGTACCCACTTTCCTAGTTCTTTTTTCGTTGTGTTTGTTATTGTCAGGAGAATGTTCTTATGAAAGAAAAAATTAAGAAAATTGCACAGGTGTTACTGATACAAGCATTAAAATGTATTATTTTGGTGGTCATAGTGACTTGAAACTTTCACTATGATAACCAAAATAATATATCAGCCATCCTTTAAAGCTAGAATTAATAGCACCCATGGAATTTTCTTAATTCTTTCTTTCGTAAAAACATTTTTCTGGCAATAACAAACACAACAAAAAAAGAATCAGCGAAATCGATCCAGCTATTCACGCATGATGTCGTAATATAGGTAAATAGGTGTTCATTTCTATATATTGAGGATATGAATATAAATAATTTGGCATTGATGATTTTTCTTCCCTATTTATATAATAATGTTATGATGGCAAGAATGCTGGTCACGACAAATTTTAGTGCATTAGTACTTCATCCATAAGTATACCTTGATTGTACCGGAAATTGAAAATTTATATCAGATATAAATATATAATATTATTTTATTACAATTTATCTTTTTTTTTATTTCCATCCGGCAGCGACGGGTGATTCAGCTTGTTCATAAATTAATAATCGTTTGACATTCACGTAATAACAGTTTAGTATTACGGTAAAGCACAGTTGAGCGCATATACCTTTTAAGTAATACGATTGAGCATAGAATATTTAATGTAACGTTGACACATTTATGTTGCCAAAATTTTGTAATTTATTAGTTACACCAATTATTAGGATACCGAACTTAGAGGAGTCATGAGCCGTTAGCCGGGCTCAGATTTATCGACAATGTTATTGATTAATAAATTATATCAGACGTTTTATACATATTTTAACAACAATATAAGATAATTAAGATAAGTAACAAATTCCAAAATTATTATAGTAATTATTCAGTTTGTGTAAAGTGTTCGATGTGTTATATATATATATATAGTGCGTTAAACTCTGTAAAAAAAATAATATAAGGTATAATATGATTTAATCTAAAAGAGGTAAACAATTGGAGTTTGTTAATTTATAAAAATATAAATTAATTGTAATACGAAAAAAAGATAATCTTTTGAGAGGGAAGTGTGACTATAAAAAATATAGTTCAATTATAATATTATATGGTTTAAATAAACGTAATGTGTTGGACAACACAATCCTATTTGAAATCCTACTGAGAAATAAAATCATAAATAATAATGTCCGATAAAGAAATTAAAAACTGGAATTTAATATAAAACCTTTTGACCAATATTCAAACCGTAAAAATACAAAATTTTTACTATAATATTTAAGCAAACTTGGAAACAAATATCAAAGTATATCAATTTAAATCATTATAATTAACGATAAAATATAATATTGTTCAACTCGTACCATATTTTTAATTACTAAACATAAATAATTTTTGTATAATATAGCAACATCGCAGAGTTCATTATGCTTAATCGTGTAGGTTTTCTTTTGTATGTCTATATCCTTTGAAACGTCGAAAAATGTGTTCAATCATGTTGAAAAAAAAATGTTTTATGCTCAAACGTTTTGTAACCCAATAATATTAAATTTACTATTATTTCGCGATTCCAATATAGAACGTTGCGTTATTATACGGGTGCATGCATAACGCGACCGTATAACACGGCTCGATGTGTATAAAATTATTATTACTATTACGAGGATATGTACGTATTTTAGTTACGTCGTGCTTGTTGCAAACGCTTCCGCAATTCGTTTACATTCGGTTCGTATACGAGACGCAGAGGAGGGTAAAAAATGTATGGGAAGAAAAAAAAAACCATATACGTTGTGACACAATATAATATTGTACACGTGGTTGTATAATGCACGTTTCGTCTTCCTTGTCCGCAACACAACGTCAATATACGCTTTTGGTGTACCAGTGCATACGTGCTTGCGTCAGTGTTTACCTTCCAATAATTGACAGACACACGATTACAATACATCGGGTTACGAGAGAGACCTCATCGCGAGTGTACCGAACACACAGTCGCGGCAATAATTGAAGCAGTCCAGACGACGGCGTCCGATCCCTATACTGCATATTATAATACACATAGACGACGTTATCGAAAATAAAACGTGCTTGAAACGCTTCGGAAGAGATCTCGTTCTGATATCGCAAGGACGGCTGAAATAATAACTCAGGTAGGCGTGCACGTTGAGTTTATAACATATAATACTACCCACGATAGTAAGTTAATCATCAGTTTCCGACGAAGTGTTCCACGTGCACAATGATAATTATAATACGAGAAATGCTTTGAATTCAACGTTTTATATTATATACTTATGTTATTAAGAGAAACCGGGTGGCGTATACGTATATATAACAATGTAAAAATAGTCGTCCAGCGATTCATATACAAATATTATATAACGGTAACCCCGCCCCGAGTTTGTTGAGGGACTTTTGTTATAAGACAATATTTCAAATGACACGCGCGTTATTGTTTCCCTCTCCCTGATAGTACATAATCGAGATTTGTAAAGAAGTTCCGACCAGATTCCGGCAACTCAGATACCAACAACGAAATAAAATAGTTTGAAGGTTAAGCGGCAATCCCCTACTGCATTTGACTTAGACGTCGGAACATTGCTTACGCTGGAGTAAGTATAAGACATATTTCCGTGAAAATCCCATGATAGACGAATTCTCAATAATATACGACATAGCCCTTCCTCAGGGCTATACATTTAGCCTTTAGATAATGACTTATAATCTTATGCTAACAACCTGTGAGTCAATCAACAAAAACGTGTGATTACCGTCTGCAACTCCATGTCGTGCAAAGATAACAATCGATCACCACGAAATAGTATTAAATCTTAACTTCTAATTTACTAGGATCGGGGAATTCGTTCCAGGAAGATGACGCACAAATATCTAATACTATAGGTTCCAAAGGTCTGAAATTGTCTGATCTCCGCCATGCATTGAAACCTTTTACTCAGATATAATTAGAAAATAATAGTAAAAACTTGTGTGACTATCGAACAAAATGTACGTGTTTAATAAAAGCGTGTACATTATTTTATTTTTTAAATACGTGGTGCTCAGAATATGTCCGAAGAACATCGTTTTAAGTACTCACGTGTACTAAATGGGAAATCGGTTTTACGGACGAAATTATAAAATCTTTGCCTTTTATGTCATGACACATTATAATAATATTATATCGTTAACATAGCCCTTAGAAACCTGCACACAGCCATTTAAGTATCGTCGTAGAATGATGATGCGAAATAAATTATTTTTATCTTAATGCTTTTTGACACTATCGGTAGAAGATAGCGGAAAGTAATGAGTGGAAATTCTTTCATGAGCCTGTTAGTTTTACAGAAATCTAACAGGGCTCTTATGAACATGGTCGGCGTGTGTGCGTGTGCAAGTGACGTGTACGTTTTGTCCATCATTTCTGCAGTGGTTTCAGAGAGGTTTCATAAATTCACTAATGCATGAGAGTTATTGCGCATCGCGGGGTTAAGTGACTAACCGTAAGAACATTTTAAAATCATGACTTAAAAAAATACACGATTTGCAGTTCAATTGCTCTTACACTGAAGTATTATTTACAAGAAAGCGATTTCCCGTTTCGAACGACTTATGACAATTTAAGCAGAAATAGGGGGGAGGTAACTGTAGGTTCTTATAATGCTTTATTGAATGACTATTGGTCACCGCGATCACATGTTGGACTAGAAATCAATCTGCAAGGGTTAGAATAGAACATTAAAAATAATATAATAGGTAGGTAGGACATGTTTTTGGTTCTTTTTAAAATTTGATCAGATAATGTATGTGCTATATTATATTTTATTTTATGATATAGCAATATTTCTATCAAACGATTAAGGAGGGAGGGGATTTTATGTTATTGAATGTGTTTGAACCAAATGAAAAAGTGTGTCAATTACAAAAGGATTTTTTCACCATCGTACACGTAAATATTAATATTTATGATGAACAAAAGCGTTATCGATCTTAGCACACCCATCGAATATAAATGAAACCGGATGATAATTACAAATACAAACACATAACCCTGCACAGCCTCGTCATATTAGATTGAAACATATTTATTTTGGATACGCGTTTATATACATGGGACCCGACTAAATGGTTTATTTGACATTTGCTCGGACTACGATTATTAAATTATATTGTGAACCAACAAATAGGTATAGCGTATTATACTCGAGCTCGTATCATAACATTTCCAATGAAAATAAATATAGCTCAAGGGATCGTAGTACGTGGTATTGCGATATGCGAAGGGAACATATTGAAGCAAACATCGAATCTAGTTGTTAATTGCAATTTTTTTTTCTTTTCACTGACCGGGATATACACGGACCACAACAAACCATCGGTGTTTTATTTATTGCGTGACAGAAAATATAGTACGTCATGCTACACCAGGAATGACGATTCCTTCTTACTTTACGTGCCAAACATATCTGTTTTATTTTTCCTTTCAAATTATTAAAAATAATAGCTATAGATAAATGAGAAATAGTTATATTATTATATTCAATGTAATGATCGTATTTCTTCAGTAAGCAAATAAAAATGTGTTTACAATATGATACAATAATTTAATATTAAAAAATTAAATGCATTGTTTTAAAAGAAAAATGTATACAATATCAAAAGAAAAATATAAACTAAATTAAAAATTAAATTAAATGCAAGACCAGAGTATTTGAAGTATTATGTATTATTTAAAAAAAAAATATTTCAAATACTCTCAGCATTATACATTTTGTTTTATTTTAATTTTATTTTATTTTTTTTTTCAGTGTATTTGAATCATTTTTCTATTCGATATATAAGAATGTTACATTTTTTTTAATAATTTATATTTATAATTTTTCTTATTTCAAATTATTTAATTTTTATAAACTTTTAATTTATTTTGCGCCTTCGACGTTTTTTTTTTTTTTTTTGACCTGCTACAGATTTGTAATTCTTACTCAATGTGCTATATACCTTTTTTGATTTTCAGTACGAGTATAAAATATAAATTAATCTGAATACGTAACCATATGTAAATTGTGCTTTGAATTTTGATAACGGTGATAAATTAGGCGATTATATAGTTTGTAAAAATTGAAGAAATGTATAGAATTTATATTAACGTCAAAATAAAGAAATTTGAGTGCCACGTGCCGAGAACGTGGTTAATCAAAATTATATAAGAACACTTACCGATATGAATTTTATCAAAGATAACGGAATATTCTAGACGCTCTATTATATTATCCTTCCCCGAATCTGTAATATCCGTAACCCGTATTCGATTAACAGTCATGAGCTTAAAAAAAATATCTGCTTAAAAATGCTCTAGAGTTCATGTGGGCTATCTTTTTTTTAAAAATTTTTCGCGAGCGTTTAAAGTTCGTTTCAATAATATTCGGCTTCAAAGTCAAAAAAAAGAAATTTTTAACAAAAGATTACCCAAGTTATATTATAATTATGCAGTAATTCAAAACCCAAATTTTATAAATTTTATATATAATTTTACATTTTATTATTTTATAAAAAAAATTATTTAGATGTTTCATGTAATATATTGATCATATAAAATCGACATTTTCACGAAAAATACAAAATATAAAATATATAAATCCACTAGAAATGATATTTCGAAAAGGTGAAGTTTTGCCACTTTTGAATCTATAATTATATCAATCACCGTAATTCTAGTTGTTTTGATACTACAGCGTGATGACACACGAGGTTCAATACATCAAAAAGAAATCATATATAATCACCTGTGTCTATAACATTTATAGCAGTGAAACAGCTGACTTTAAACAATGCAATTTATTCAAACTAATACAAGCCACTGCTGTACAATATGCACTGCTTGTGCGACTGATAAAATAAAAACAATCTAAAAGATAAAACTAAAAACCCACTTTGATTTATTAGTGAGTGAAGTGGACCTAGTCCATTATGATAAGTCATTATAATGGATATTGTATAAAATTTAATTGCAATGATATCATCGTATACAAAAAACAATTTTGAATGGAAACAATTTGTTGGTATATAATATATTATATTTAAATTGTAATATTATATCAATATTTGCTCTTCAAATGTCTATAAAAAATAATTGTGACTATATGTTTCAATAACTTATAAATGACCACAAAAACAATCTCTGTAAAATCTATTAAATTTTCAAGTATTTTGTCCCAAGGAAATTATTTTATAGTAACAAATATTTAAAATTGTTTGAGGATAAAACCCGGTAGAAATCTTTTACAGTTATTTGAAGAGTAATTTATAGATAATCATGTGATAAAAATTTTGAACCTTAAGTATAAATATTAAATACAAAAAATTTTATGAATTTTCAACTACAAAATAACTTGCAAATTATCGCGATTTTAACATATTTTATACAAGATAAAACTTAATGAACTTATAAAAAAATTTGTATGGAATGATATTCAATTTTTTTAGTTGAAAAAATTATTATTTATAATAAACTTTGTATTGCATTTTTAAGAACTTTTGGACAGCCATATTTTTTTATCAATACTTCAAAAACAAAGGATTTAGAAGAATCGACAATTTGAATTGTCTATAAATAGGTCAAAAATTATCAACTATGAAAATGTATAGAAAACGCCAATATTAATATTTGGTTAAAAAATAATAAAAAGTATTTGCGGTTTTTCGTTTTTTAGTTTGAGTATTTAAAAAAAAATGTAATTTGTAAAAACGTGGTCTTACATAATATTTTCCTTTTTTCGTAATTTTTTGTCATTTTTTCCGATGCTTTTAAAAAGTATTGAAAAAGTTTGATTTTTGGTTTGCCCAAGTACCATCTGCATTCACTTTCCTTTACGAAAAAAAGGTTACTGTTTGAGAGAATCAAAGCATTTTTACTGCCCAAAAACTTGATGACAGACAAAAAAAAAAAAAAAAATAAACACATTATTGTAAAACCAATAGGTTCCATCACTCCGTTCAGAATCTAAAAAAACACACCATTGTAAAATCAATATATGTATCACTCCGTTCAGAATCTAAAACAATTTTAAAACACGGAAATTACTTTGAAGTCAGAATAACTTTTATCGAGCGGCTATCCTACTTGGAATGTATATTATTATATCATATGCCTAACAATTCCTACCTATATAAAAAGTTCCTGGGAATATATTCATCTTAAAGTGCACTTTAGTCCATTTTAAACAAATGAAAGAGTGTATGCAATGGAAAACAATATTATTTGAGGAATGTGGATGTTTTGTTGTTTAAATATTTTTTTGTTCTGGAATAATTAAACAACATATGTTACTTAAAAAAAAGTTACTCAATTATCTATACGTACATATATACATATAGAGTATAATAATTATTCATTTTGACCACTTTAAAAGCGTTATAATCCTGTCAATTTAACACGATAGTTCGTGTGGTTGAAATATTAAGTACATCAGTACTGAAAACGAAATAACTTATATATTTAGTCATCTGAAGTGAACACGACGAAACTAAAAGTGCAAAAAAATATTATAATAAAACAACATAGCTGGTGGGGTACGAGAATTTGGTGGGGTTGTTGAGTCTTTAAATATTCGATCGTGGAAAAATATTTGAAGTTTGATATAAAGGGCGTGGATGAGTATAAATATTAAGTGTCCCGGTATACGGTGTTATAATAGAAATATTCTGTGCAATTGACTTTTTCAATCAAGTCTCAAAAAATAATTTCTCTTTTTTTATCGAAAAATACGTTCTTTGCATCACCCAGAATGTAAAAAGCAATTTTTATTCGAGGAAAATTCAGTAGGAAATCGCATAACTGACCTAGTTACTCCACCGTTCGATTTTCGATATAATCATATGTTGTGTAAAGTATCAAGCAAGAAAGAATTCGTATAAATAACACCATCTTCGTGTATAAATTACCGATACATCCGTATTATATTATTCATCCTGAGTACAAAAAAAAAATTAAAAATTCAAACATTTCTGACTAAAATATATAATGAGGAATCACAATTTTGACAGAATGATAGAAACCACTACACGGTAGAGCAGAATTACGGAATATGTACTTAAGTTTAGTTTAAAAAATTTAAATAGTCTCGAATTCTATGGTAATAATTGGATTAGGGTATTATTATAACAACTGTAATAATAATATGTACACTATAAGTGAACGTGGTGGAAATAGTGTTTTTGTCTTTTTGTTAGATAACATGATAACGGTTTGCAATATTTCAACGTGGTTTTAAATAGTAATTGCGAAATATAGTAGTGTTTGAAACAAATAGCAACTATCATCGGATTAAATTTTAAAAAATTTCCTCACTACGATGTAATTTATACAAATTATTGTCTAAGTCGAATGAAATAAGAAAACTTGAATAAAAACTTTTACGTTAATATATTTCGTGCCATAATTTTTTTTTTTTTTTTTTTGTATAACTCGTGACGTTAATACATTTAATAATTTTAAAAAATAATGCACGCTCTGTGGGATGTTGGTGTTGATCTTGGTATTTAAATTATACCGTAGTTCAGAAAAATGCGTTGTACTGCAGGGCTGCCTATTTCAGAGACTGCTCTCACAAGAAATAGCTGATTTACTCGAAAATAATCAAATCGAACGTGACTTACGTGCAAGTTTTACGTTAGGTTTGATCGTCGTTTTTCGAGTTCTTAAAATAAAGGCAAATAAAAAGTTCACTTTAATATATAACTACGATGTGAGTTTAATAATTCCGTCCGTTTCGTAAAAAATAGTATGTAAAAACTACGTGGAAGTGTTGAGCTATTTTCATAAGGCTTCTATAATGAAAATAATAATAATAATAATAAATATGATTCAGTATGCATATCAAGACGGTGGAACCAATTTTTTATTTTTACATGGTTCAATTTCTGCAGTTCTCGGAAAAAATAAAAATACAACTTATAATAAATAGGGGTCGTATTTTATTTAAAATGAGATACTCGACAAGTTTTTGATAATCGCATATTATACACTTTTATATATACATATATAATGTATATATTATTATATATTATGATCATTATAAAGTATTATGATTTTATTATTATACATTATAAAAATTTAAATCTTGTTGAACATCTCATTTATCTTCTTATGAAAGTTTCGATTTTATTTCCAAGTGCAATAATACCAAAAACCACAACGGCACCATTTTCTTCGTCATTTGAACGTCTTTATTTAACTCATTTCACGCGGATATAAACGATTTCATGGATAGTTCACTTGATTTTTGTTGATTATAAATTTCTTAATATGCATTTTCAAACGTATTATACTTGGGTTTTTAGTTAAGATAAGAATTATTATTATTATCATAGTATTAAACGAGAACGCTAAAAATGTACACGACGATAATATATTATACTATTATCATACCACTGTGGCGACAGGCACAGTTTAAGTTTACTATACAAGTTGAATTTGTGACACAAAATGATGTTATTTTTGTTATTAGTATTGTTGTAATACCACGTTGTCGTTGTTTTAAATTGAGACGGTTGAAATACAAGCAACCTTGTTCTAACTTTAACTTCTATATGTTAATTTATTTGGCTACGTGGCGTATTAAAAGACAGAAATTGTTTTTCGCGTGAATCGACTTTCTGAAGAATGTTTCAACGCGAAGTAGACTTATTATATTTTTATTTTTTATTCCTCGTATTGTATACATACGTATATATGTAAATAGTCACGGCATTTGCGTTTGTTAATAAATTATGTTATAACGAATCGTCGTAAACTGGGTCTTGTGACGTAAATCGTATTATTCAACTGTCACAATGGTACAATACACGAACTATACTGCACAACATCGGACGGTCGGAATAGCACTATACGGCCTCAAAGCACCATGACAGTAATTATGCAGTCGCGCGAAAGACTTAGTGTAAGAGTATGTATTATATTAAACGTATACCATACAAATAAACGGATGTGGTTTATGAATCGTGATGCTTCTACCTTGGTTTTAAATAAAAACAAGCAAATATAACCTCAGGAAATAAAACAATACACTGTGCCACAGTTGGTCGCCACGCGAGAGTGTCAAGTAAAAATACTTAATATTATTTTAATAGTTCCGCCCGTCTCGAATCGGTTATAGAATCTTGCTACTGGTTCCCTATTTATAAACTTATTAAATTTGACTTATATTTAACTTACTTATAATGTCATTTGCATATTTTAGTAACGTACGTTCATAATTTTTCAAATTGTATCTTCCAAATTTACGGTTAAAAATTAGTTTACACTAATATGAGTCAATTGCGTTACTAAATAGCTTAGTTTGAATAGTTAAAAAGCAAAAATCATTTGCATAATCTCATATATGGTTCCGATTTAGATATGATATTACGTCAAATTGGTTACATACGGGATCACAAATTCAAAAATATCGATAAAGTACAACATTTTCATACTTTTTTGCATTTGACCAAAAATTCACTACACGATAGTATCTAAGCTCCAAATGATGCGACTTGTGACGGTATTTGGAAGTTTAGCGATAATTTTTTATTTTTTTCACTTTTCTATATTATCACTTTAGTAATTTTCTAGTCAATTTCAGTTGTGCTATTATTTTAGTACTATAATGATTAAACCAACCGTATTGTATTAATAATTATAGTAAAAATTATCAGTCTTAGTTCTTTGGTTTATAAGTGCGCATATCCATTGAAAATGAGTTATCTTTTGTGTGTTGTATATTTTAATAATTGTTATATAATAATAATATTATCTATTATAATAATATATGATGATTATTAATCGGGTATGGAAATACTAGTAGACCCAAATAATAAAATAAAACCAACAAATCCGATGCAAAACAACATTTATCTCACTCTTTGAAATACGAGTAAATATAAAAAAAAATATATTATTTAAACGATTCTTTATATGGTAAAATATATTTTATATTATTATATGCTAGGTAAATAACCAAAAACAAAAAGTGTAATAAAAAGAATATACGGCACATTATTTTCATTCATTTGTGTTCACAAAAAAATTCACAAACTATACTATAGTATTTTTCATTTTTTTAAATAATAATTCACATACATTTTAAAATGTATAATATTATTTTTTTTTATAATGTGCGTTTACATTTGAATAATTTCGGTGCTTTTTGCTTGATCACTGCAGTAGTTAGTTAAATATTAACCATGTACTCGATGCACACATTAGTATTATTATCATCCTCATTCGTCCTTCATAGAGATAATGGTTAGATGTACGGCCATGTAGAAAACGGCATAGTAACGTAGTAACGCGACTGTGCAATTGTTTTAATAAATTAATGTGAGATGGACCGCAAACGAAACGAATCTAAGTAAATGGTGATAATAATATACACACGTATATTATAATAGTGGCGACAACACTATCGTTCAGCCTGACCACAGGATATTAAACCTATTTTAATACATCTCGTGGTCCGGTGCAACCGTAGTTAAGTGGTCAGTGATTGCGTCGTGAAATATATCATTGTCACTCAACTCGAAATTTGTTTGTCAACTCTGCATATATTCGCTTTCAGTGTATATACAAATAATATTGTGTACCATTGTTCATCAAATTCAGCCGAGTAGTATTCGTAAAAATGTTTTTGGCTCCAGTTTCCCAAATGGTATTTTTTTTAAAACTACGTCCATTAGTTGCTATAACTACGACAGAGTGAGTTCTCTCGTCGCTTATTGCAATTGATCCGAATGACCAAATGGGAAGAAACCGTGAATCATCCGGCGATTGTTAACCGTACCCAACGTACAGCCGTATAGGTTATGCCAAAATTATATACTTAAACTGCACCTAATTTTTGATCATAGTTAAAAACGTAAGAAATATGTATATTACAAAATAATACTTAACTTTTTTATAATACGATTATAAAATATTTCACTGGATTAGCTATGGGTTCGATTTTGTTATAACAGATTTAGGATTTTTTTTTTTGTTTTTGTAATTTTTTTTCAAGTTTGGTTTGCTATTATATATTCATGATTGCAATTACATTCTGTTACGTACGTTATAAACTTTCATCATCACACATAACGTTTTTAAAAACGCTTTGTGCCATTGCATATCTTCGCTGTACACCTGTTTTATCGGAGAACAAAGGTCGATAAATTCTACGAAATATGAAATTATGTCTAAACACTAACCACATTTTATGCTGTGGTACTTTTCAGACTTTGAGATTTTGATGTTTCATAAATCAATAATTTAATTAAAATATGCAGGCAAATGCTGCATATTAATACTGGTTATTATCTAGTGTCAGAAATTCGATAACATGCTGATATTTTTGCAAGCATTATATTTATACACTCACTACGACTATGGACAAAATTGATATGTCTATATTATAATATTGATCAGAAATGTTTTTAGTATTTTTCATTTGGGCGCATTTACAATCACATTTTATATCGATAACAAGATAGTCTGAACGTGGTGTACATATTTCATTTTTGATTAAGGTTATATAAACGGTGCGCAGTTTACTAAAAAAAAAGAAGCAGTTTACGTATGCCCAAGCTATCATCTGTTATCACAGGGGTAAGAAATAGTATCCCATCGAGAAAAACGAAAAACGCATGCTGGCAAAAGCGATAAATTATGTACAGACGAGCGTTCGAAGCGCCGACATTTCGGTCATCGTCGGGTAATTATCCGTATGCCACGTGCGTGGAGAAACCCCCAAGAGAAATGAGTATCAGCAAAATGAGTGAAGGAACGCAGTGAACGAAAATAATTATAGTACAACGATGACCATAAGGCGATTAACGCCAGACGAATGTTTCGTAAGAAAAAGAATAAAAAAAAAATCCCATATACAATATTTATAACGAACATAGTTATAGTACCCTTATACGTATCATACACTACTATATTTAAATATTGGGAAGCAAGTGTGCAACTACCAATTATAAGCATCCTCATAAAAATTAAAGATCGACATTATTATATAATTGTTTATTTTCTTCAATAAACATTAAAATTAAAGAGTAATAATATGAACGATTTTAAAATAAATCAATATCAAATAAACAATTTTATAATTTTGTTATATTTTTCGATTCATTATATTACATAAAAAAAGTGGACGTATTATAATATTATTATATTGCACTTATTATTCTATTGGATTAAGAAAATTTATGAAGATCATTAACCAAAAAAACTGATCGATATTCAATACATATAGTTTATACATGAAAACACCTTTGGTTTTAAATGTATTTATTTGTTATAAATGGTAATATACTTTTTTAACTTAATAGTGTTGATTTTACCTTAACCTTAATAATATAATAAAACTATAATAATATTATGTAGTAAAAACTTACTAGATTTCGCAATTTTTGTCCAACAAAATATATTTCATACATCATTGTATTATGTGAAATCATGAATTTCATTTCATTTTAGATTCTGAACGGAGTGAGGGAATCTATTGATTTTACAATGATATGTGTTTTTTTTTTTTTTTGTCTGACGACAATTTTTTTTTGCAATAAAAATGCTTCGATTTGCTTATACAGCAACTTTTATGAAAGGAAAGTGAATGTAGATAGTACTTGGGCACGTCAAAAATCCAACTTTTTTAATACTTTTTGCAAAAATCGAAAAAAACGTTAAAAAATTACGAAAAAATGGGAAATTTTACGCAAAATCACGTTTTTACAAACTACATTTTTTAAAATGCTCTAACTAAAAACGAAAAACTACAACAACTTGAAATTTTCACCAAATCTTTATATTGGTGTTCTCTATACATGGTTAAGTTTTCAAAGTATTTTGACATATTTTGACTTATTTATAGACAACTTCAATTTTCGATTTTGGTAAATTTTTTTTTTTAAAACATTTAATTTAATCAGATGGCCGAAAACTCTCAAAAATTTAATACAAGGTTTATAATAAGTTTAACTTATCGTCACTAAAAAATATCGGAGATCGTTTCACTCAAATTTTTTTTATAAGCCCATAAAGCTCAAATTTGTATAAAATGTGTCAAAATCAGGACAATTTGCAAGTTATTGTATAGATAAAAATTCATAAAATTTATTCTGTTCATACTTAAGGTTCAAAATTTTAACACTAGTTTGTCCATAAGCTAATTTTCAAAAATATATAAAAAAATTTCTACCTGACTTAATAGAAAAAAGTTTATGACCGTTTGAAATTTAAATTTTTACAAAATAGCATTATAATTTTATTAAAATATAAAATACTATATTATTATATAAACATTTTAGACAAACATATTAACTCCGTTCAGAATCGTTATTCGTATACAATGATATCTATCATTGCATTCAAATTTAACAAATCCATTGTAATAATGACCTACCCAATAAACGAAGTACACTCCACCCCCAACTGTACAGCAAAGTGAGGCCCACCCGTTTTTTAAAATTATGACCCATATTATTTTATTTTACCATTCCAACTTTTATGTAATATATTAATACAACTTTGAGATCCTGGAAAGTTTTAAATGAAAGTAATTTTAAATTATGCTTGGCAAACATTTTGCAATATATTGATCACGTGAAAACAGTTTCCGTTGCACTTGATGGAACACTACCACTGGACAAGGCTCTTTGACTTCCGTAAAATGTTACTTGAATATTAACCTCTTAAACAATTTTAACTCAATTGTTCGTTATGTTTAAAAAACTAAAATCAATAATTAAATATTATTAGGCTGAAAGTTGTATATATAACACACAAAAAATACATCAGTATAACTCTATGTAAAAATTTAAAATTTAAAACTTAAAAATTAAAATTTTATATAAATTATAGACTTGTAAATTTAATAAAAGAGTAAATATAAGTTTTTCTTATCGAAATAAATTTAATTGAAAATTGTTTGTGACAATTATTTTTTAAAAGTGCCTAAATTTCAAATTATTATGAAATATGTCAAAATCGTTATAGTTTAAGTTATTTTGTACTTTGAAATTTATAAAAATTTTGGCAATTATATATACTTAAGGTTCAATATTTAAACACAAGATTATCCATAAGTTTTCCTTCAAATAACTATAGCAAAAAATTCTTCCAGACTTTCAGGAAAAATGTTTACGAATGTCTTAAATATATTTTGTTACGAAATTGCATAAAATAATTTTTTTTTCTTAAATGATTTTAGATTAATTTTTTATTATTCTAAAAGTATGAATCGTAGATACTTGAAACTTTTACCAGTTGTTTAAATAAGATTTTTTTTTAAATAATTTTCCTTTCAAAATATTTCACTAATTTTTAAGTTATTTATAGGCATTTGAAGCATTGAATTTTTTGAATTTTTTTTTTTTATTATTGTTAATAAAAAAAACTGGCTAAAACAAAATATTTGGAAATTTAATAGTAGATTCCACAGAAGTTGTTCTTACAGTCATTAAAAAATTATTGGAATACTGAAATATTGAAATGATCAAATTTCTCTAAACAAATCATCTCTGTTTAGAATCGTGTTTTGTATGCAATGATATCTATCATTGCAATCAAATTTAACACATCAATTATTATAATGACCTATCCTATGAACGAGGTTCACTTCACGGGCTTCACTCTCTACTGTATAGCAGAACTAGTTCTTGTGTGGTTCTAATTTTATTTTCATTTTTTTTTTTTTAATTAAAAAAAAAAATTCACTGGAACAAAATACTTGAAAATTTAATAGAGGATTCTACAGAAGTTGTTCTTACTGTCATTATATTTTTCGTGATTTGAGAAGTTTTATTTTGACAAATAGCCGATTGCCCGCTTTCGATTCAAAAGAACAATTTGTGATTTTCGCAAAAAGATTTTCGTCACGTACTTGTTTTGACGTAATAATATTTTGGGTTTTAAAATTACATTTAGCAGAATTTTATATATATATATATTTTGACAAAATAAGGAGATATGAATGCACATTTAAACGATTTTTTTTATACTTTTCATGAACTTTGAACAAGTTTACTTTTATAATTCAATCTTAACGCACTATTTGAACAACTTTATTTCGTTAATGGAAGACTGGTAGTTTTTTTACAACAGTAAATAGTTATAGTAGATAGGGTTGCTAGGAATTACTTTCGAAGTCACGTGTTAAACAATGTCATCCAAATTTTTAATCATTGCATCGATTGTACCATTGATTTGAAATGACTTACTGTTATTACACGTTTATTATTATTTTTAAATTTCATAGATTTTAATTAAAACTATTAAAGCTCAACAATTATTAAATATTTAATTTTTATTTTATATTATATATGTAATTTATATTTAAGTGAGTATGTAATAATAACAATAAATTCAAATTAAAATGGTGTATAATTCTTATGGGAATTATATTATGATATAACACTATTTAATAACTCGTTATTTATAAAATGATTTATTTTTCTCAAACCTGACAAAGTATCTATTTTATATCAACCACTATCCGATACAGTCCGAGCACTATCCGATAAAAATAATACACTTTTAGCATTATGTTTCATAATTTATGAAACATCGTAAATAATAATATACACATTGTATAAATACGCATATATACAAAAAATAAATAAATACACATGTTTTCAAAATTATAATAATCGTATTTCAAACTAAACATAATATGGTATTGTTAAAGATGTATCATGAATATAAAATAAAAAAAAAATAATACTTTCTTTTGCCTTGATGGCGTGTCATGAAACGAGTTGGTATAGAAACGGAACGTGATGATTAATGTATGCTTGTTCTTAAAAATATATTATTTTAGATTCTGAACGAAGTGTTTTATTTTTATTTAAACATAAATTTAATATCAAAATATACTATTTTATATAGTTCTTCAATAGAAAGCTATTGAATTGTTAACTTACCAGTATAGGAGAATAATATAATAATGCATGTATAATAATGTATTATAACAAATACAAAAAAAAAAAAACGTTATTTTATTATTATATACATATTACTTGGTTCTTTAAAATAAATTCCATAAAATCACAAGGATAATGATATTATCTTAATTATAATGTCTCTAGTATGATTCCTAGCATTCGAATTGTATTAAGCGGACTCTAAATTAAAAAAAAAAAAAAAAAAGATTAAAACGCCAGCAAAAAATTAAATTTTTTACTCTAAACTACGTAGATGCGTATTTTATTGTTGTATTTTTTCTTCTGATACTAATTAAATGCAATGCACGTTAACTTACTTAACCCAATTGTACTCTGTGAAGAAAACACATGATTATTGTACACTCGTTACGCTTTTAGCCGTAGAAATTCGAATCGGCCAAGTGCAAAATATTCAAGACAGAATTAATTAATTAAACTTATCAACCCCCATGATACGCGGGCGATCCCAGTGTATAAATCAACTGATAGTCATATAGTAATATCGCATGTCCACCGTAGAACGCAGGAGTGCAATTAAATAATTTCTCACCGTCTTCACGTCCGTTATACGTTCGATAATTAATAACACCTTTTCGTGTTCCTTGCAGGCCGTTGTTACCCTGGACGTCGGTGCGACTTTTGGTGAATCAATAGTGCACGACCTGCCCAGAGACATGACTGTGTGCACAAAAACCACTTGCGAGCTGCTCAGGATACACCAGAACGATTTCAAAAAGATTTGGGACGTAAGTAGACCTATTGCAAACAGTATTTTTACTATAGAATACCGCAGCGGCAGTAACGGCAAAAACACGCCAAATGGTAATATTCAGTGACGTTGTGCATAGTTTAGAAAGAGATATCTTGAAAAATCTGTAGCCACTATTGACGAAAAATATTATGTTGTTTTTAGTAAATAATATGTAATATGGATATTATGATATGAATAACAAAGAATATCCAATCATAAACAAAATCGGGTTTTTTTATCATTATTTTGTGGACCACACATACTATATATTATGTGAAAAGTTATAATGTTGGATTAATATTGAGTAATTATATTCATTATATGGTGGTCACCAGCATTGATTCGGTCAATCAACAAAAAACTCGTAAGCCCGAAATTGGTGAATTAAAATTTTGTTAGCCTAGAACAGAAAAAATTAGCTTTAATACGAAAAAATATCTTAGCTATATGACATATCTTTATTTTATGATTAATGAAAAATAATCAACTTCAACTTTTTTTACGTACTTAGAATATTTTTAAATATTTATTAAATACCTCATATCCAATAACACTCGGAATTCACATTGCAGATACTGTTGGGCATATATATATATATATTGTGTAGTCCTATAGATCACGAAAATATATTCTACAAATTTCGTAGAATACAATAAATCGTGGATATTATTCATATTATTCATAATAATTTTATAGAAAATTCATTTTAATAATTTTATGAGCATAAGAAATATTATATTTTTTTTATCAAATATCCTATTATTTAACACGAGATGAAAATGTGAAGACATTAAAATCTCTTCAGTGACATTATATATTATGACTTGCATATTTCATACCTATTATAATGCAATTTTTTTAATTATAATTTCAACTTGACAACAGTTATATTTATTGAAAAGTGTTTTTGTTTCTATTGGAGATTTGAGATTTGAGCACGTAAGATTGTTTTCCCCGGCAACAACGTATGTACGTATTATAATGTATTATCACGTATTGTTATCTTATCGGTGGAAATAGTGGAAGCATTCGGGTAGAATAAACGGCACCGTGGTGTAATATAAGGGATTAAAGGTTTCAAAGATAGTAACCGTAAATCAATAGTTACGTTTTCAGCCTTTCCTGAATATTTTCATTCACGGACGCTCCTGTTAAAAATATTAGAAACGTAATCGAACTGGAATAATAATATAATGTTATTGTTGCGAAACAATAACACGGCGTATTTTATAGGCAATTGTGGTACATTCATGCGCTACGACCTCTTCCACAAAAATAATTAATTGTACAAATAATGTCTTATAGTATTATAATTATTCAGGTATACAAATATTTAATTAAAATTGAAATTTATGAAAATAAATAATAGCTAATTACGTTTTTTATACAACAGCTGTATAAAAAAGTTCTTTCTACCAACGGGATTCATCTTGATTTCTTATATCACAAGTCCTACATCTTACGATTATCAGTGTCTATATCACTATTTCTAAAGTTCATTATGCCAAAAAATTACAGTAGAAATTATTTGGAAAACAATAATTTTTCGTACCATTTAAAACTAAATTGAAATGAAAATAACATTTAAAAATGTTATTACCTCAAGTGGAAAAATCGAAAACAAAACCATTTAAAATACAATACCGTTAAGAACAATACATAATATATAATATATAAGCGCTATATATGGTTATAAACACCCGAAAACGATATTAACGATAATTTAATTTTTAACTCAAGCCCTGCAGATTTATTTACTGGAATAAAATTACTGTCGTTTATATATTTCTATATAAAGTGTCTATATGTCTTATTTTCAGAATCAATCATGTGTTCCGAATAAACGATTTTTTCCGTATTCTTTCGATTATTTTATAAATGTTGATTCTACCTTTGTCAAAAAACACGGAATATCGATTTCAAATTTTAATAATATTATTCTGGTAATGTGTAAAATAGTAATAATTCTATATTATGTATAATTATCGATTTCCAGTCGTAAATTGTCCAATATGTTTTTCGATAACCATAATAAACTATCCACAAATATATATGGATAACGTGCACAGCGAGTGGGCAAATGTGAAAAAGGAATATTAAATCCCCAGCGCGTAGTTTCGATTGAACCGTACGCGTACGGTGGCGGTAAAATTATGACGCGCTACCACACATGGTAACAGAGGTATAATCGTGTTTTTACGACACGATTTCTCTGAAGTTCATTTTTAACGACCGGTATAAGAATATATAGCTTATTAAGAATTTCGTGCTCGTTTCGCATTCAGCTCCAGTACGTATACGATAATAACGCAGTTCTTGGCAGCAACCATGCAGATTACACGTTATTTACATTAATAATCATAATAATAATAATAATAATAATAACAATAATAATAACTGTTTTCATTGCGGCTGCTTGGCTAGAGGGTGCCCCACGACTAACGGGTGGTGACCGATGGCGGTAAATCTCTGTCTATTTATGTATATAGCCAAACCATTAAGGAAATCATCTGTGGGGGAGGGCAGTAGATGCACAGCGTGGAAATAATTTTACCTTTGCACCCCGTAATAATAATAATATTAATACAACAACGATAGTTTCTAATATGCATTTAACCTCGGTTCTAACGGCAAATAATAACAATCAAATCCCATCGGAGCTTATGAAACATCTAAACGGAATAATAATTATAATAATTGTACATTATGTTTCGTAGAATACTATATAATAATACCAAAACGAGCGCTTAAAATACATTAAAATGCGTATACGTCTGTGAAACGTCTTTTTTAAACTGTTATAGCTATGACCACTTTGGAAATCGTTTGCATATTACTGAATATAAAATGTATGATATTATTCTGCTCATTTTTCATTCAATTGTGTTCATTAAAATGTAATTGGTTATAAGTAAAGAAAAAAAAAATCAAATTATCTCATTATGTCTAACGATTAAATTTATTAATGTAATTTTGGTTAGCAATCTGCTACAAAGTAAAGTAATAAAAATAATGAAGAAAGTAATAATTAATTGTCTGATGAAAAAAAATTGAGTATTTACATATATTAAAGGGTTTTTTTTTTCTTCAAAAGAAATCCGTAAAAAAACAAACAGCTGAAATACGTATTCATCAAAATGGTTTAACGAACATTTAAACGTACATTTCTGAAATTTTTCTAAAAGTTTCAAACTTTGAGTAGATTTTGTGAAACCATTTCCATAGATCGCTCAAAGAAGTATTCAGAAAGAAAAAGAAAAACACATTATTAAAAGACTAAAGGATTCATTGGGCCGTTCAAAATCTAAATGTGTTCGTACAAAAATATTATAAATATTAAAAAGAGTAAAAAGGAACACAGTCTCCAATTTGCTGTTACGTATTTTAAGTTGTTAGGTTTTTTACATATTAGACTCACACAAATTTGTGTATAGTGCGTATGTGCTAACGTAGAGCTTAAAATATATTCGTAATACTTGTATTTCCATGTATTTTGTCCTTTCACTCTCTTTCTCTTTTTTTCTTTTTCTTTCCCTATAATCAATATAATATATATATACCTCTAAGAAGTACACCATTTCAAATTTTTTTACAAAACACATCCGACACATGTCCGATACCAAAAAAATAGTGATAATTCTTGTTATTTATTAATGTGTTATCATTTTACTTATGATTACGAATATGTTTTAGTACGATCCATTTTTTTTTTTTTTTAACTAGAGTGTTTTTGACTTAAATAAGTTATCCGAGATGACACAATAAAACCAATTTTATTTATTTTTTTGATAATATACACTAAATATTTGATTTAGATATTTGTTTTATTTCATCACAAATATTATAAAAATTAAACTGGTAAATTAGATTAGGTATTCACGATTTCACATCAAAGTTGAATTAGATCATCATTTACAAAGGTTTTCTTTTAATTTTTAAGAAAAAGTTCTCAATAAAATTCTCAGTCAACCTTTTAAAATTAAAAAATGAATAAATCGAAAACTGTTAGAAGTTACAGGTTATAAATATGTATTATTCGATTCAAAGCCAAATATTTTTATTGGGAATATCAATCGAGACATTCTCCGCTAAACTTATGCACGAACAGAATCGAAAACCTTTTGCTGGGTAATAAAATCGATTGTTACAAAAATGAATACTCTTGGAAGGAATCCTTTTTATTTTTTATTGGTTTCAGTCTGAGTTAGATGTAAAATCTCATAACAATAAGTAGTATTATACCTGTGTGAATAGCAGTGAGATATTTTTCGTACAGATGATCATTTCATATAATATTATCAATCGTGTACCGTTCGGATTTATTCTACTGTACAGGGTTTCTGCAAAAAGAACACTAAAATAAATAAATATATGTATTTATGTATAATATAAATATATATAACTTTTTTTGCAGAAGAAAAAAAAAGTTAATACGAGTGGAAAATGAAAAACAAATCTATTTAAGTCTGCATATATATATATATAAATAAATGTATGCATGTATGCATAATATATGAGCTAACGTTCTTGTGAGAAATATTTCTCCTTATTGTTTCCGATCCAGAGGAAAATCTGTAATCCAAACCCGAGAGTTTAAAATAACGGCAGAACCACATGATTTCACTGCGGGGATATATAATACGTGTACATTCGAGATTCGATCGAAAACTATTCAATTCGTAAGTATTTCCATGCCTGAACGAGATTAGAGTTTAATTTTCATTACGACAATTGTTATATACGGGTATTATGCATTTTTCAACGTGAAAACCATTGTGAAAAAAATGTGCGTTCTAACATGACATGCCAATCGGTTGCATGAGACCCGTAGTTTATAAGATCATTCCGCTTTCATGCGCACTCCAGTTAGTGCTCTGATCGTTTCTAAGCACAGTAGTAATTCGTCATTGATCCCTGTACCTGCAGCGTTATGAATAGTTGATTTTCAAAATCAAAACCGTAAATAAGAGCATTGTGCCCCCCGGCCTCGTTCACAAACTCTGGAATCAACGGTGGGATATGCTTACTGCTACTACACAGTGGGTAAATTTTTGGTCGGGATAAATGTTTCGATCGTTATTTTCGATTTGTGTCATTCTCAAAAGCTAACCGTATATTCACTATTGAATATGTAATTTTCGATCGAGTTTTGAACTGTCCAATTGTTATAATTTAATATAATTTATTATTTCATAAGAAAACTGGGCGTACGGCTGAAAACAACATTTTTTTTTCGATTTCCAAATAACTGTGAACGATTAAAATACCGATATCTTATCCATCAATAACTCCAACAACTTGAGGAATTGAATACTTTTTATAAAATCTGTAGGGAAATATTCGAACTAATAACTTAATGTTTTTAAGCCTTAATTACTATACAAGCTAAAGTACAGGAACAAACTAACGTTGATGAAAAAGTAGTAAATATAACACAATAATTTAAATAATAATTAGCCTTACTCATCACTTAATAAAATAAGCCAGCTTATTCATATCAAAATGTAACTTCAAAGCTATGAGTATCTAATAATAATATACATTGTTTATACATAACCAATACAAGAAATTAACGGATAATTTTAAATAAATTTATATAAAAATATTTGTATTTCCTTTTAGAACTTAAATTTTACCATCAAAAAATACAAATAAAGTAGCCATTTTGTAAATCAGTTTTTTAGAAAAATTATAGTATTTGAATATCTTATTGAAGTTTAGTCATTCATTTATTATGCATTTCAAATTTTTTGAAGATTTGAATTTTATAATTAACATTATTAAACAATCTATCAAGATTACATAATATCCTATCTAAATTAATGGTAATACACAATAATAATTGGATAAAATTATTTGAAATATAATATTATTATTAATTTTATAATAAACTTAAAAAATTATAAAAATGCATTATTCGAGTTTTAAGCATCAATATTTTTCTAAAAATTCGTGTCATAAAATGGCTATTTTGAATATATATTTTTTTTTTTAAAGAGTAGAACAAAATTTAGGGTTTTGGTTTTCAAAAATAAAAATAATATTATCTAATACATTTTCAATTTCACACAGTATAATATTATTTATTGACAAGAAAAAAAAGGAAAAAATAATAAATAAAACAAAATTCATTGCATTTGTCGAATCATTCACCAGATATATCTGTATATATGTCGCACACACGTTCTATTAAAAATCCATGGCACATGCAATTAAAACAATAAAGTTTTCCCCATCGAACTAACTAGTTTTACAATAGCTGCGTGCACAGTTGATTACGTATGAACGTCGTTATATAACATTCGTACATTAAGTTTATGTTAAAAATCTGACGGCTACGAAACAAATTCCGAAACGAAAAATCGATACAAAAACAATAATCATATGTAGAACTTGATCATTCATCGTTGATATATAGTAAAATTAAAGTAATTTTTTTTCTTTATTAAAAAAACCACCTGAAGACTTTTATCATAACGAACAAATATTTTAAACAGTAAATTTCTAAAAATGCTCATCAACACCTTTGTGATATTAATATATATTATCAAACAACGTATATTAATATTAATTCATGTCGATTTAGCCCGATGATTTCGATGCATGATTTGTGATTTTTAACGATTTTTTTTACCGAATATTGTACTCCTGACGTTTTTTAGCTGAGCGGCCATAATCATCGTGGACCTCGCGTACATGAGCATTGTACATGAGCGTGCCAGTGTACAACAGTCGATATTCACCAACCTGAAAATAACTATTTTCAAACCATCAGGTCTTTTATTAGCTGTATGATATTATTTGTGTACCCAAGTTTTACCTATTATTTTATACTGTAGTGTATGTGAATACTCTAAAACAACAATATCAATCGCTTTTAGATATTTCTGTTTCGAAGGACTAAGTAACCATAGTTGGGATCGTTCGTTTAATCAGTTATACTAATCATGATTCACATTTTCTACGTATTTTTGATATCATAGCTCCTATATTCATGACCTTTGTTCATAACTTTATCAAAAATAATTTTGAAAAACATTCGTTAAGAGTTTGAAATGTATCTGGGTAATCAAATATAATAATCATATATCACTAAAACTATTTTCATATTTCATTATTTCGGTATATTCAATTTAGTTTCCATATATATATATTTATATATATATATATATATATATATAT
>JAIPRK010000277.1:35748-267092 GCA_025469195.1 Chaitophorus viminalis
CGTTCAGAATCGTTATTCGTATACAATGATATCTATCATTGCATTCAAATTTAACAAATCCATTGTAATAATGACCTACCCTATAAACGAGGTACACTCCACCCCCAACTGTACAGCAAAGCGAGGCCCATCCGTTTTTTTTTTAAATACGTAGGTACTGTTTGCATTGTTATTTAAAAGGTAAAATTGTTACCTAGATACATGTCATCTGTGTTGAAATAATTCCATAAATAATCATCAACACTTTTGTAAGTTAATAAATTATGTATCTATGAATACTATATTTGTATTGTATGTTATTATATAATATGCTAACGAATTACCTACAGTGAATCTTATATTAGGTTACATTATTTTAAAACGTATTTACTAATCTATCACTTTATAGAATGTTTTAGCGAAACGAAAAATCAAATTATAAACAAGTACAACATTTACTTATTAACAATATATTATGAGTATGTTACATAACGTGCACGTTCCCGAATGCTATTATGATATGTATCATAATACATTTATATGTATTTATATGCACTCGTAAAAAATTAATGTTCTATTTTACGATGTATTACGCTGGTTTCTATACGTTTAATGATATGTATTTTTGTAATAAATAAAATTATACATGTTTATGAACTAATTAACATAATTATATTATATACATAATGTATATTGTACATCTTCGGTCGTATAGTTTTATATAATAGTACACTACATACAAAATACGTACATATGTAGGAGGATGCGTGAACATTATCGATCTGCGTGGAAAATTTTTTTTTTAGGTTTCAGTGTTATATTTTACATTTTTATGATAATAGTTAGGTTGATGAACTATAAAAATTGTTATGACTTAGTGAACAAACCTAAATATATCTTTGATATGAGTACGACATGCAGTGTTGACATAATAATATAATCTTGTGATTTAATGTTAAAAACCACCAGATCTGTAACGTGATGTAGATCAAACTATATAGTATTTACTTTAACATGTTTCGATTTATTTATTTTTCCATTCCTTTGTAACCACACAATGACGTGAATGAAATACGTTAACAGCAGCTGGTTATAAAAACTGAAATAATGCATACCAAAGTTAATGATAATTCACTGTTGAGCAATTATTCTGCCTAGCACAATATGCATTTTTAATTTTTAGCGACGCAATAGTATAGATTAAAACACATTGTGGTTTTCTGTCAGTAGGCTTATAGTAGTCATGCGTTCTTATACAAAGTTCTTGGACCGAAATTATGAATTATTGTCGCATTATAAACGTTTTATATACGAGCAGCTATTGAACACATTTTTACTTTTCAGTTTCATATATAGGTAGTTGAATTTTAAATTATTAGCATTAAATATGCACTGGGTACGTAAACTTTGAGAACATTTTCACTGCATAAAATTCTTTCCAAAGTACAATGGCAAACCGTTGTAGAACTTATACAGTCTAAAATGTAAACAAAAAATTCCAGGAAAATGAATAAGACGATTGCTACAACTCCTACATTATAAAAAATGAACCATTTCCAAATGATTTATGCAACAAATGTGATTTCACACTAAATGTAACATAATAATATAATAACAGTAATAATATACAATAACGTTGTATTTTTGACAGTTATAATTTACATTTTCAAACTATTCGCTGCCGAAATACCGCTCAGCTAATTAACACTATGCTAACTATTAGATCATTTAAAGTTCACATAAATGATAAAATTAGCAACTCAATAACATTAAATAACGGCCTAGCGCAAGGCTCAGTATTAGCACCTCTACTATTTAATGTCTATATAGCCGGCCTCCCATTTACTCACTCCATTAAATTCGAATACGCTGATGACCTAGCTATCGTAACTCAACACAAAGAATTCACTGAAACAGAAAGGATACTCATAAACGATCTCATCACTCTTGGTTTGCTCTACCCAGTAGATGAATACTGAGCATCCGTCTGGCTAAACAGCGCTCATATGGCAAAAGTAAACATCCAACTAAATACTACCATGATACTAATATCGGTTACAATAAAATCGACACCTACTCACTGGCTCCCAACATTAACAGCAATTACCCCCCACCACTTCGCAGAGCAAGCGTCTTAGTTAAAGAGCTCTCAAAAATAAATCTCAATCATGAACTTTCCATTAATAATTTTATCGATGGTGCGACCAAAACACGATTGAAGTCTAGAAACCCCCCCAACAAAAACAGCTAAGAACCTAATCAACGCAAACTTCGATATGATGACGCAATGGGAACAAACGTGGGCAGCTGCGGCAGAGAACGACAACATCCTAGGTAACACATCACCAATCACCAGGACATATACCCACAGGATTTGACCTACAGCGAAATCTGTGTTGCACATTTAATAGAATACGAACCTCGCACGGTAGATGTGCAAATTCCTTGCACAAATGGGGCATGAGAGACTCACCAGAATGTGACTGTGGAGCAGAGAAGCAGACCATCTATCATATAGCTTTTGTATGTCCTATCCACGCCTACCAAGGTCCCAGAATCGACTGCCTCACAACCCCTCCAAAATTTATTAAATTGCTGGACGAACTAGAACTAGATCTCTAATACCTTATTAATATTACCCATATTTTCTCATATTTTACTTATTTAATTTAATTTTATTCATCTATTATGTAGTAATTAAATTTACTGTACGTTATCATATTATAACTCTAATACATGTAACACAAACCATACGCTAAATAAATAAATAAATGATTTACATTGATACTTTGTAATATGCACAATCAGAGCATCATAGCGAGGCATGTGTTCAATAACTCAATGCAATATATATTACAATATTATATATATATATATATATATATAATATAAATGTAGTTTATATATATAAGTTCACGATTCAGGCGACTCAATTCGATTCCTTTGTACAATATTATATGATAGTATGTATCTACATTCTGCAGACAGGCCAAAGCGTTGTTTCTAAATCACACACTCGTTTTGTACGCAATTATGGAATCGTGCACACTATACTCTATTTTCTAAATCGTCCTTTTTATCTCCTTAAAGCCCCCAAATTAAACTGTATAGTAAAAATCTATTCGAAAACTTCTCTACGTAATTATACGTCCGTGCACATCTCTACCACTGAGGTTCCAGAAACATTTCCATGTTTTATATTTATAACGTCGGTTGGTCTGGTACCTGTAGCAGGTTATTGGTCATGGTTCTAAATCATAATCTTAAAAACTATTCCGGGTTTTTAAATGTAAAAACATATCATGCTCGGGATCCTCTTTTCTTACGATTCACGTACCGCATAATATATGCACTATTTCACCCAGGTGGTATACATCCTATGACCTCTTTTGGAACAAACACACTCATCGATCGTGCGTACCACAAAATACCATGACATGTACACGCATATGTTCGAATGCTATTTTCCCCCCTCATCACACGGACGTTCTTCGGACCGGAGAAACTTTCGAGGTACTGTTACCACGCCGACGATGTAAGAACAATGTCCTCAGGACATTCGCATAGCGCACGCACACAACCATGATACCCGGGGTACGCAAGCGTCGACGTGACGTACCTACGCATGGATGAACCCTCTCGATCCTGTGTACACGTGCGCAGATACGTTCACGTCACACCGGATCTTAATGCCAATCTATTACGACACTGAACGGAGAACCACATAGGTAATAAATAAATGTCGTGGTACTGTTATATATACTAAATTCTTCATCAGCAGGACTCGCACTCGTCGTCATCCTGTTGAACGAACACGACCCGGGTAAGCGGAGGCGGTGGTCCGTGGTTAAACGTGGCCGTGGAGAGCCGAACACGGGAGAACGGATGGGTGATGAAGCCGGTGGGCACGCGGACAAATTGTTATTGTAGCCTCGACGTCGGACATGAGTGCAATATAAATTACCGCACGCACAATGCACAATCGCGTCACAGCTAATTACGAAACTAGCCTTGTGTGTGTGTGTGTGTGTGTGTGTGTGTGTGTGTGTGTGTGTGTGTGTGTGTGTGTGTGTGTGTGTTTATGTGTGTGTGTGCCGTTTACTGGTGCGGTTAATTGCTGTGTCCGAGAGGGGGCTCCTCCGCATGCACATTTTCAACGCGATCCGTGTGTCATCACTGATGAATCATCTGTACACATGCAGTAACGACGCGATTCGAGCACTTATCTATGTGAATTACTTAACATATCTAATAATATCAAATGAAACTATTATCACGATGCGTAATGCGTTCGTCTGAGAAATTTCGGCCGAAAAAAAAAATCTATCAAGAAAAACACACAGAATATAATGTCTGGTCAAATATTTAACCTGTTTTACGAGACTCCCTAGGTATTATATTTACATCGAACCATGACATTTTTGTTAAAATAACGTTTTTATTTCACGAATTAATGTTTTAGTTCTATCTCGTACGATTATAGATTTACAAAGTATAAGTACTTCGAAGCTTTGGTAAAAACTAGTGATATATTATTATTGTCTATAGCCATTAATACAACATTATATCTTGCGATTCAGTGTTATTAGTTTAAATTTTATTCAATTGTAGTTGTATTACCTTTTTGTTTAAGTAGACATTGAACCAATATTTCTGAGTTGTAATTCGTAAACTCGACTAAAATAAAAATAATAGAATATCATAATTATATTGTAATAAGTAGGCTAGTTTGTTACAAATAAAATCTACACTTGATAATTGAGTAAATAATTAAATTTCGAACACAACAATAAAACATTGGTGTAGGGTGTTTCGTTCTTAAATTTTATGCGAGAACAGTCATCGAAGTGGTGGGAGAAAGTGATGTGAGTAGATTTGGAGTCATGTATCTTGATTTCCAAAGATTCAAACTAGTGATATAAGATAGTTTTGGGGAGGTTAGCTAAGTAGTTTGCTTTCAAGTAATTAGCAGATATTTAGATCGCCTAACTAGATGAAAATACTGCGGTGTCATCAGCATAGGTCCCAATTAGGATGATTTAAGTTATAATAATATTAACCGTGAAAAATTTGTAGAGGAAAGGTACGATGTCGCCAGTGGTGTTCCCGTATGCTTTCAATATTGTTTTGAAAATTCACGAGTATACTACGTATATACAACAATTGATTTAATACGATCGTTTACAATTTTGGGCTATTTTTGTAATGGATTTTATTTTATCCCTTCATAGTACAATCAATTTATTATTATTTAAATTTTTTTTGTTGATATTTACAGCCACACTAATATAATCCGGTCCCTTCAATGCCATCGCCGTAATAATCATAAAAAATATTTTATCGACAGGCTCGACTTGGTAGTATAGTATAATCTCAAAAGAATTGATGGGAACATTACTAAATGTCTCTTCCTTGAAAAATCCCGGCTAAAGAGATCACTTATGCGTTCTGGAAAATAAGGATTTTATTTTGACTCTGAATTCTCTGCTGTTTAAGTAGAATTTTAGCAATAGATAATATGATATCGGGAAAATATTTTTCAACTTGAATAATAAGCCTTAGGCCAAGAGATTGTTAAGGTTTGAGCTACGTCAAGAAAAAAACCAGAGCAACATTTTTTTGTTTCGAGAGATGTAAAAATGTGGTCAGATATCTTTATAAAAAAATATGTATCATGATGTGCAAAAAAAAAAAAATACAAATGACATCACATTTGAAACCTAAATAGGGATTAATTCTATATCCATATATTTATACATAACACTAGTATTTTGGTATTTAACTTAGTGCCGCCAGTGAAATACTTTTTCTTCCCGTCAGTAAGTCTCTCATCTAGTTTACCTATTGTATCACTTATGAATAGAAAAATATAATAAATTTTGATTTTCAATAAAATTAAATTAAATTAAAATAAACCACTGGTATTTATATTTTATATCAATATATTATATACCGTATAATATTAATATTAAACTTATTTCGAGGGAATTTATATAATAATGTCATGCCTCAAGGCATCTTTTCTCTCCTAAAAGGAAAAAAAAAATTCCATGAAAAAATATAATTTACTGTCCGCGCTTACTTGTACTTATTGTACTCATTACTATATTTTTATTATTTTTATTTCTTCTCGTCCCTTGAAGTGTTTCTGGTGTATTTTCCCATAAAAGAATTTCTCTAATGTGTATTTATACTTTTTGTGTATTATTATTGTTATTGTTTTAACGAATAAAGGAGGTTTATACGCACTTACGTATATTATATTTTATTATTTTTAACATAGTAAGAAAATATAATATACGGTACATGATATTATACAAACGCATATTATGAAATAAATAAAACTCGCTTCGATCAATCTACGCACTATCATATTGGATTTTACCCTTATAACAATAGTACGGAAGAAATTTTTTCGTATTTATATTTACAAGTAAAACACTTCGATACGGTTGTGATGCAACAGCATAGCACTAAAGTTTTTGAATGTTAAAATCCTCGTATTCCGTAGTTTAGATACCAACATATGGTAATCCAAGTCGATTTACTAGATTTATACGATGTGTGTATCTACTTCTCCTTTTACGATGATGGAAAATTTATCCGACTTCATCACCGCGTAACGTGGAGAGAAAAAAAATTAAAATATCAAATGGATTGCACGCCGTACACTGCAGTACGAAATACGAATAAAAATAATTTATTCGAAAACCAAATATTTTATAGAGCATAATATAATACGTATATTATATGTATAGCGCTTAAAAATAAGTACATGAACATGGTTGTGGTTGAATTCTGAGAAAATTTCATGTTATTTTAATCTAAGAAATGTAGACGGAATAATATTTTAATACAAGCAAGATTTATTTTTCGACATTATATATTATTTATTTGCTTTCCAAAATACTTATATGTAGTTTTAAGGAATATATTTCCGTAATAACTGCACTACACCACAACTGGATATTATACGCATTAATCCTGTATTAATATTAATATATTTTATAGTATTTAACTATTTAACCGTTCGATTCACTGTGAAATAATTGGATTTAATTTAGCATCATTTCATAAAGCATTTTTTGAAAATTATTACTATAAATAACTGGTTCAACATATTTTCTCCACATATTATATATTATTATATATTCTTGCGGAAAATTCTCCCGTCTAAATTGTTTGCGAATCGACACACAATAATATTTATTTGGAATTTAATACAAGTATAATACAAACTATTCATATAATAATAATAATAATAATAATAATAATAATAATAATATAGTGTTGGGAGCATATAAACCGTGGCGTTCTGTAATCAAATAATATATTTATATAAACATTGTAAGATAAAATATCGCAGTGACCTATTATATGCTATTATATACATATCCCGTCTTGTTTATATAAATAAGTATTCTAATTCTGTTATTATACATATTACATAACACTTCCAAAAAATGCGTTCTGCATGAATATTTTTAACAAACGTATAAAACGTAGAAAAAAATTGATGGTGGGTTGGTATTTGATAAAATGTAAAATTTTTATTATTTATTTCTCTTTATTGAACCATCAATCCCCTTCCTCCTAGTGTGTTCTTGCTTTTGTACGAATACGATTAAAAAAAATATTATCAAAACTTATGAGATATTAGAGTAATTAAATATTATATAACTCTTATTTATATTATAATATAGCTTTTTAATTTAATAAATTTGTTGAACTCAACATGGACTGATTCGAATATTACATATACATTATATTTATTATATATATACATTATATATTATATTTATCTATTATGAAATTTGTGATATTGTGTAAATATATCAAAAACCGAGTACTTAAATATTTACTAAATCAATATTGTAACTTGTAAGGCAAAAACGGATATCTTACTTCGAATTCAATACATTTTTTTTATTTTTTTCAAATGCTTATAACTTATCAATAAAGGCTTAATTTAAAAAAGTATAATGAAGTTTCAAAAATGTTTCTCATATAAAAATACAAGTAGTCTTATACTGAAAAACTATCAAAATTACACAAAACGATTTGAATAAAACCGATGATTGTTTTCGCTATAATTACATAACAACAATTTTCTAATATTGTTCTATAAAACTGCATTTACTATTCTCAAGCTTCTGAACTTGGACAGCGAATTGTGCTTAACATTATAATATTACATAACTATACTCACACACCGTTAACTCATAATATTTACTCATGTGTACATACATATATAATAATACACCAAATTACAGTCCTGAAATAATTCAGAGGCACCATTGAATTATTCTCACACCATATAGTACACATCCTATTAAGAAGGAACGCTTACGTTTCCTTGAACTTCTGGCGGTATAGAAGAAGAAAATCAGTACGAGTCGTACTATGTACACGTATAACAATAATAATAATATAAATAGAATACCCTAGTCGAGTGAAGATTAACTTTGACCTGCCTCGGGATAAACGTAGGTACGTAATAATATTATAAAGTTCACAGATGCTGCAGCGTTGCCATATGGCACGACAAAGTCTCAAAATCTTATACGGAGAGTACATATATATCTGTCTCGTGCGATTATCGAGAAAACATGATTAGTTAAAATCCAAAGTGCTGCGAGAAATTGCAGCAAAGCTTTTGGCACTGCATATAGGTATTACTATAATAGTGTAAAATATTTTGATATAGTTTATGCTGTGTAATAACATAGAATAAACAGTGCAAAGGGCATGTCCTTTGCTGGCTTGTAGTGGACTCTCATCGCAAATGTTTGTTTTCTCGTTCACGTTTCCCCCTCTAACTCTTCTCGCCAATCGTCTGACTTTTCGGTTGCAATTTTTCCATTCACCACTCTGAACGACCGCACGTGACATCAAATATTATTACAGGCATGATAGTTAACATGATTATACCTAACTTACCAACTATACTATTATACGTGGTTTGTCCGCGACCACGAAGAATCTGATTTGGCTCTCTGCGACGTGAACGCACACGGATTGTTTGAAAACCGTAAGCCCGACACTCAATGCATATTATTGTTAGTATTCAGTTCACCTTCCACCCACACTATCGCCGGAACTTATCCCGTCATCGACTATCACGAAACATTTTGCCTTCCATCGGACACTTTTGGTCGATAAGGAAAGGAAAGTTTGCCAACGAGACTAAGGCTCATACTGCTTAAAGATACGCGCAAATCTCGCTGTTGTGATATGGTGTAAAGGAAAACTTTCAACGTTTCTCGAACATTACCAGCACTGCACAATTCGGTCGAGCGCGACGGAGACAGGTAGGCAGGAAAAATCTCACGGTTGACGTGATACAAGATGTTCTCTTTGTCCTTAAAATGAACTGTTGTGTCAATATTCCTTTATTGACTTTGCCGGGTTGAGCAAAGAACAATATGACTAACTGTACAACGTAGACAAGTAAGATCATAGTAAAATATACATGCACACGAGTATACGCTATAATTAGATACATGATTTGTATAATTATAGAGTTATTAAATTCCGCTTTATGGTCATATGTTAATAATTACTGCTGGTATTCGTCAAACTATACAAAACAAACGACACATTATTATTATTACTGTTGTGAGTATAATCATTATCAATATTAATATCATGGGCAATTGATTCACAAAACATTATTAACATTACGAATATAAGTAACATCATCATTGATTTTTACATTATGGACAATTTGTTATTATTTTTCTAAGAACCCGATAGATACAAAAAATATTATGTCATTTAAATAACATTATCACATCAATCAAATAAAGCGTATAATAAAGCATACTACTATTAATTTTTATTATAGCTATAACTCATTGATTTTTTAGTTTTACTTTAGAAAAATAGCTAAACCCCGAGGTTTGTTGGTCTTTTAAATTTGAAAGCAATGTACCATTTCTCTCGAAAAAAATGGTTCTAAGTGAAAGAGGTTAGGATGGATCAGTTAATATTTTTAAAGATGTTTAATATAGAAGCAGTACCAAATGTCTTAGGAACGTAGGTTACTGTTCAAACCCAACTATATCTACTTCTTAATTGCACAACATAAAAATATCTCATTGCATTACCTACCACACAAAATGATAAACTATTTTACTCTACAATACTTATTTGATAATTTTTTGTTATAAAATATTAAGGACATTGTGTGTGTGAACGTGTATATGGGTAGTTATAACTTAATTTTATCTTTTCAAAACTCGCTCAAAACTTCCTTACGAAACTAAAACATTGCTTTGTACCAGTTTATATAACATATATAACTTTTAAATAAACATTAATAATAATAATAATAAGGTATAACCATAAATACTAATTTTATATATTTTAACATTTCAGTTTTTTTTTTATGTGACATTAGTATAATTAGTATTACGAAGGTCTTAAAAACATTAAATAAATATTACATATATATACTGGTGGTTTTAGTTTTAATGATAAACACCAACACTTTTTGTTTCTTATCAGTTTTTTAAAGTTTCTTAATTCAAAGAGTTTTAACGTTTCATTAATATTTTTTTATGTTTAAACTCTTTGATCGATCAATTTACGTGTACTCATTACATGTTTAATATTTCAAAGACTTATAAAGATAAATATTATTAAGAGTTATCTTAATAAATCTTAATTAACAACCTGTACTTATTAAGATTTTATAGGTCATTACATTTCTTCAGATTTGTTTCCACTTTTTGCTTTTCCATTATGCAATATGATTATAATATTGTGCGATATTATAAGTAATAGTTATAAATAAAAATAACGTAATAAGCTGACAAGAAGTCTGATGAAATATTTTGTATGTTAATTTAATTACGTTAGTAAACTGTTTCATTAGTGAAATTTGCCTGTGCATGCACTACGCATAATACATATTAATTAACTCTAAGTGTATTATATACTATTATATAATATAATTTTTATTAATGATTTTTATTCATGCCATATTATATTGAAATGATAAATTAATATTTTAACAAATTTATCAAATTAATATATTGTAATAAAATTGTATACATTTTAATACTTAATAATATATTTACTCCATAAATCTAATGTACAATGTAAATAAATAGGTACCTAATTTGCGTTTCTGGACCAATAACAAATTTCAATTATACTTGCGTGACGTAGCTATGCTTATTTTTAATATTATTTCTTAAATTTGTGAGGATAGTTCAACCATGCGTATTTTAACGCACATAAATATAGATATTATATCATAAGCTCAGTATAAAAACTGGAATCGGCTTTACAGATTTTTTATTGAAGACCTTTTTTATTTACTATTAGTGTGTGTGTGTGTATATACACATGGCTGAACTTGTAATATTTTCAATAGTTCTGTAATAACCCAAATGGAATCGATCGTAATACGTTCAATTTTCAATCGAACGCATATCTGACTTATGTATTTCATGGAATTTCACTGCCGTCTCTGCAGGGACACAAAGGCTTATAACCCAGTGTTTGATTTTTTTATTTTCATTCTTTAGATAGGATATTAGTGGTGAGCGTATGGAATATACTTCGAACCATGTATTCGCATCCTCAGGAAGATCGGCAGTGTTTGTGAAAAAGATAAATCTTAGAATTTAGGAAAAGATTCTGAACGGAGATCGATGTTTACTGGGTACATTAAAATTCAATAAAAGTATTATTATGTATCTAGATTATTTTATATTTTACAATTGCATCGAGTACCAAGTAAAAAAGTATCAAAAACTAACAATAGGCTTGTATTAAAATTACAAGTTTTAAAAATCAAAGTTAGGTTGTATAAACTATTCCAAAACCTTCTCTAAACTATACTTCAAAGATAAAAAAAAATTGTTTTAGCCCTATAAACCTATATAAAATGGCTTAAGTGCAACTTTTTATTAGTTTTTAAATTTTGAGATATTAAGTAGGTAACTGGTTTTATCAAGATACATTTTAACCGATTTTTGGCAAATATTATATACTATTTTTCGTTTTTCCAATGTATTTTTCGGTTCATCGGGTAACTACGGTAAAAATTGTTTAACCATCAATAGACGATCTTTTGATATAAGATATATATTTAATTTGGGATTTATTGTGTAAAAAACTAACTGTAAATCAAAATGGTGTTGAAAGGAAAAAAAACCATAATCAAATAAATGTATTGTTTGCTTTTGTCAGTATCTTTATTATAATAATGTCATTATAATTTATATATTATTAATTGGGACCAATTGTGAATTCTTGTATGTGTATAAAATGTAATATATCAACTATCATGGTAAGCTAACAACCTTGTTGTTGATGCTAAAGAAAGAATACAAAAAAATATATATATACAATAATATATAGGTATTTTATCTATATTTATCTTATTGTATTCTCTAACTTATTAAAATGTTTTTATCGGTCCATACAGCTTATTGAACCGAACCGAACGTATTAAAAAACGCTTTGATGAATGTTTATTACTATTATTACACTAAAATAGTAGATATTAAAATGTACTTCAAACCATTTTCACTGTTTAAGTTATTAGCTGCAATAGTCTCTGATTGTCAAACATTGGTTTCAAATTATATGTCTTTTATCCTCGGATGTTGTCCTTTGGATTTATCTTTTCATTGCATTTATACAAATCATTATAGTATACGATATATAGATCTAATAGATTAATAGTGTTTTTTCAGAAGAATTTCTGTTTATTTCCACGAAACATTAGAATATCAAGGCATTATCATATTGTCGCATTGGATAGGTACAGGGCCAGCAATATAATTTTAATCCATATATCGTAGTCAAGACAATCGATCGATATCCGAATGAACGTAATATATCTTCCTACTCGTGACGGTCTGCTACATAGTACCACATTATTCAAAATTGTCACTCTACATTTATTTTGGTTTTATCGTTGTTGGCGACTATATCCGCGTTTAAAATTTTCGGGTGTATAGAACACCGTGAGAGACTGGTCAGGTAATATTATATTCGGTAACACTGAATCAACACACTTTAATAAAAGTAAAATAATGGACTGTATTTTAAAACATAAAAGAAACACTAATAATAACAATGCTTGGCCCGTTTCCGGCAGAACGCGATAATATGCGAGTTAATACTGAATTCGGCTCGATACCGGTAGAATGCGACAATACGCGAAATAACAATATTCGGCTCGATGCCGGCAGAAATGCGACAATTCGCGAAATAACAATATTCGGCCCGGTACCGGTAGAAACGCAACATACGCGATTAATAAAATTAAGTGAACCCGGTGATCACACAAAATAATCGAACGTACGGCTGACAGAGTTGCAACAATAACTATTTAATTTCAATAAACAACTGTGTGAAGTCCGGCGCATGTCGGCCTTTTATATCCGTAGCACGAAAATTCTAGAAATCGGCGCATCCGAATTGGGTCCCGAATACTAGGGGCTAATCGCGGGTAGTGTACTAGTTGGATCCCGGATTTTAAAAGGTGCTATACTATTTGGGTCCCGGATTTTTAAAGTTACTATACTAGTTGGGTCCCGAATTATTATAGGTATTCTACTAGTTCCTGAATATTTTTTGGCAAGTACTACACTATACTAACATTTTCATTCTCATTTGAACAGACAGTCTATGATCTATTTAGACCACAGGCATGGTTAAAAATGTTTTTACAGTTTTTTTTTAAATATTAAAAATACTAAAGTATAAGTAATTGATAGTTAGTAAAAATATTATAATAATTTAAAATATTATAAAATAATATTAATACAATTTTATTAAATTGAAAATTAAATGAAAAGTGTTATACGTGTATAATATGACGGATATTCGTAATAAAAAAAGACGTAAGTGCAGGAATAATCAATCGATTTGATTTTGTAAAATTAATGTCGTATACATTTTTACCAACACACATGTGATTTTTCCAAAAATATTATTTTATTTGTAAATACAAAAGTGATTTATTTTTTTATAAAATTCTAATAACTTATATTTTTAAAAATTTTTTAACTATACCCGTGATCTAAATAGATCATAGACAGTCCTAAGTCTGTTAAAATGGAAAGGAAAATGTTAGTATAGTGTAGTACTTACCAAAAAATATTCAAGAACTAGTGTAGTACCTAAAATAATTTGGGACCCAACTAGTGTAGTAACTAAAAAATCCGGGACCCAACTCGGATGCAGCCCTAGAAATCACTCGGCTGAGCCGCCCTCAAACCGGTTTTTCCTAGAAAACATGCGCCGCCGTACGCTCGGTCGTAGAGCGGCGGTGCCCGCGACTACCCCGAGAATATTCGAGTCGTTCTCGAATATTCTACGATACAAACTATTTCGAACAATCGTGATGTCTGAATATGTGTGTAATTTTTTCTCTGGTTAGTTAACGCGATTTTATTAGAAAAGATTGCTTCGCACATCAACGGATTTGTTTTTTGTATTAAATGTTATGTCTAATTAGGGCTTTTGGTTATTTTATTATATTTTGACTATTATATCGACTCTTGATTGTTGATAATAATCTAACATATGATGTAATATACGTATGTATAAAAATATTCTTATGTTTTGAAGTGCATATCTAATATCTAGTATTAGACATTTCTTATTAGATATTTCTATTAAAAGTATAATATTTTATTATTTCACAATTTTATACGAAATTCGTATTGTATTTAATTACATTTTTCTGCTACCCCCGGATCACTTTTATAACACCATTACTGATCAATAATTGCCTCTCCATTCACCCTCATTATCCCCCTGTTAAATATAACTCTGGGTCGCGAACAGAACGAAATATACTGCAGCACATTCGTCTGTCGGTCTTCGGCGCGAGTTTTCAAAGTAATGACGGATATTCCATAGACGCCCGATTCGTCCGGATGCATACTAAACGAATCATTATTATTGTGTAGAGTGAAATAATATCATGAGAAAATGGCTATTCGGTGTTATCGCGTGCTGCCTCTGGTGTACCTAATCTGATTTGGACATGCCGAAGTTGCAGTTCGTCCAGAATGACCGAAATTGCATGATATCGGAAAACGAACATATACCGTCGTTCGAAACTATACATACACGCACATCTTATCCTTTTGGTTCCATGTCTTTACGCCGATGGTATTGACGCCGACGATATCTACGCCGACGGCATCTACGCCAACTAGTATCTACGCCGACGGAAAAGATGCCGACGAGAATCTATGCCGATGGTATGTTTCTTACAAAACGAATGTATTTCTATGGGACTAATATAAGAATAAAAATTAACTAATATGAAACTGAAAATTAAAGAAAATTTTTTTTAAAACGACGAGTGCCCCCTAAACTTGGCCATTTAGCAAGATTGGAATTGAAAATTATAAGCAATTCCCTGAAAATAATCGGAGGTGTCGCGATTCTCATAGTCTTCAATGATTTCTTTAATTCGCAATGCTGTGTCTCGATAACACCGTCGTTCCTGTGCTGGCGGTAATTCAGCAATGTACTGGTTGATTTGGAATTCATTTAGGCTCTGCTGATTTTGCAGACCCTCAATGAATTTCCAAATAGAAGGATGATTTTCTCCTAAAAGAGAGCTGAATCCTCGATGCCAGCCTTCAACGACGTTGTTAGTTTTGGGTAGGTCATTCAACGATGCCTCGTAATAATTCCAGAGGCTAAGCTTAAATTTAGGAAGCATTCTTCCAAAACCGGTTCGTCGGGGCTTTCCAATCCACGTGGACTTAAAATAATCTACCAAATCTGACATCAGGTCTTCGTTATCCGTATAAAATTTTGTCCGGAGGAGACTTTCAAAACCATTAACTACGTCGGGCTCTGGAACAAATGCAAGAACGGCCAACTTTCGCACGTTCAATGCAAAATCCGGATCATCCTTATCCTCGTATTTGGATCGAATGTCAGCAATTGTCTGAATTTTTCTCCAAATGCATTGACTGAAGTGAAAAAAAAACAACCTCTGTGTCTGATGTCTGGAAAATTATGGGAAAAAGCGTTTATCTGGGCATTTTCAAAATCAATCATAACACTGACTAGAGACAGCCCTGGTTTAAGCAGCTTCAGTTAATCCAATACACGCGAATACGTATCTTGACATTTATCCGACAACAGTGCGTAAACTGTTGGCAGAACGTTATAATACTTAATCGCGTGTATTGTAAAAACTTGCTTAAACAATAGCGGTGACGTTTTAAATGTACCATCAGCGTACCAATGGTCACATGTTGCCATTAAATCCAAATTCTTTTAAGTGCTAAAGATAATAAATCTATTATCTGAAGCACCGCTGTCGAATTGAAGAAATTTATCTCTAGCCACCGTATGAATGTATTTGTCGGGAATCAGTAAATCACGCATGTTAGGGGGGCAAGACATAGCTCTCGCTGCCTTTTGTCTTGCTTAAAGGATATTTCGTTTTATCCCGGAGACTGGTGGGAGAATTCCAGCTACTGCCACTGAGAGACTCGACGTAACAGAGGCTAAAATTTGCTGTGGTATATCCATCACCGTTTCAGCTTTTTATTTAATTGAGGAAATTATATCTTTGACTCGAATTTCAGCCACATCTGGGACATGGTTATGCTTGTCATTTTCATAAATGACAATGTCTTCAGCTGTCCATACTCGCCCAAGAAACTTGTGTCTATTATAATGAACACATTTTCAAATGTATTTGTCTTCTTTGATTTTGTTCGTGGTATACACAAAACCTTTATTGACCAACTGTTGGTTACCGTTCTCGCTTAAAACAAATTCAAGTGGCATGGTTGTTTTTGACTTCTTACAAGACCCAATATTAGAATCGAACTGACCGATCATTAAACCGGCACCTGTATATATACGGGTTACGCAGGTAAAACCGACCAATGAGCGTTCGTGGTTTACCTGCGTAACCCGTATATATATACAGGTGCCAGTTTAATTGATGAATATGTTTTAAGCTAGAAGGGCAACCAACAGTTGGTCAATAAAGGTTTTGTGTATACCACGGACAAAATCAAAGAAGATTAACACATACCCATAACTGTGTTATCGAGACACAGCATTGCGAATTAAAGAAATCGTTGAAGACTATGGGAATCGCGACACCTCCGAATATTTGCAGGGAATCGCTTATAATTTTCAATTCCAATCTTGCTAAATGGCCAAGTTTAGGGGGCACTCGTCGTTTTTAGGGCATAAAAAGGCTCTTTTCAGAGCCAAAAAATATTTATTATTAAAAAAACAAGGCAACAACGAGTTAGGTATTTTATTTTTAATTATTTAATAACATAATTAATTTTCCATAATTTTCAATCTCATATTAGTTAATTATTCTTATATTAATCTTATAGAAATACATTCGTTTTGTAAAAAACCATACCATCAGTGTATTTACTATCGGCGTAGATACTAGTCGGCGTAGATGCCGTCGGCATTGAAACCGTCAGCGTAAAGACATAATACCATCCTTTTTATCTTGTCAATCGAATTTTAATAGACCATCATAAGAATTCAATTAAGAAAATAAAATTTAGAAAACTCACTCTACAGTACCAAATAATAGAAAGATTTAAGTATTTAGTACTAAAACAAAAATATACAAATATATAAAGTATTGAATGAATTTTTTTTTAACAAGCAATGCTGTAACACATATTTTTTAGTAAATCTAATTATATGTTTCTGAAAATTATTTTCCCACAAATATAAGTCATTATAACAAAATTGTATGAAAAATTGATATTATTGATATTATTGCATATTATAAAACATATTTATTAATAATTTTTCAAGTTGCTTACATTATTTTTTATTCATTTCAACGAATATTTCATACCTTGGAGCAGGATTTCCTATATGCATATTACATAAAAATCGAATACCATGCCCAAGTAATTAATTATTTAAAAGTATATTCAAAGTTCAGTAGAGTGGAGTTGTATTCGAACATTTTCAAAGGTATTCCTTGGTACTACACTTCCCTTAACTAATTTTGAACACTTATAAATAATTAAGAATTGGCGTTCAATATTAGTTTTTTCTTTTTTTTACAACAAAACTAAAACTATTTATTGTCATGAACAAAAAAAACTCATATATAAAAAGTTATTTAAACAATTATAAATTATATTATTATATTTTCAGTAGTTATGTCAAATGAAATTAAATTTTTTTTGTAAAATGTATAAAAAAAAACAATGTGCATTTTCTATTGTTCTTATGTAGCTTATACTCGTATTATCTACAGCTATTTCGTCGATTTAGATTTGCTGTTTATAGTGGACTGCACCATAGCTAACTTCGAAATCTCCACTAGTTGTCGGAGATATCCAGCCAAATTTGAATTTATATTTTGAAACTCGATAATTCAGTTTTGAAAATTCGGAGTATTAGACATGTTTGTATGTTTTTATATTGTATAAAGATAAATTTAACTTATATTCATCTGTCAAAACTTTTTGATTACCATCATTTTCACAATACGCGTGCGTTGAGTACTGCAGTACTTAAATACTCTCGCAATCATTAATTATTATTATTAATATGTTTTTGGCATATTATATTAAAACAAACAATTGCCTTTAACGCCTCTTGATTATAAAAAATTAAAAATAGAAGTTAAATGATTAATTCATTTTTGTTTTTAATTAATTGTTTATGCGACAAAACACCTGCTTGTATCTAAATATATTACATTTAAATGGCTATTTTCCACAGTTGCATAATATATTAATACATTGTACTTATAAAATATGTAGAATAAATAAATACCATAAATTCGAAAATGATTGCAGCTGCGTTATAATAATAATTTATAGTTCTCCAGTAGTTTTAAATCATTATTAATATTTTGTGGAATAAACTTTGCATGATAAATGTATAAACGGAACAAAAATATAAATATAAATATCTTATACCATTTTGAACTCGTAGCCCTGTCGAATAAAATGTTTACAATTTTTCGTAAAGTAGAACTTCCGTCAAAAGTATTGTTTTTGTCCTCGCACTAATAACGTAACGTAACCTAACCTAATACAAACTAATCACGTTAAAACGGAATATTGTATTACCGACTTGGGTTCCTAAATGCGATAGCGGATCATGTAATTATTATCACGACGATAAAATAGGCTGTTACGAAATTTGCAAACATCCGATGAAAAAGATTTCGCCGGTCCGATCGTGGACAAACGCATAATTTACATTGCATTCGTTTTGAAGTAGATATCAGCTTATGTTTTGGGTAGTCATTATCCATTTAATGTTGAAGAACACAAATGGTATACATAATTATGGACAATTATTTCGAGTTAAATTTTATTTGGAATAAAATATTATTATGTAAAATAAATATTATGTAGTATTAATCACATGGCATTTATTTTTTGTAAAACCAAGAAAAGTTACCTCAGGATTTCACTTTTAGATTTTTTAATAATACGTAGTATAGTTTTATTCTCTTTGGATTTCTTCACGTGTGTTTAAACTCTAAATCTAACCTGAGCTTAGAGAACTACTCTGAATTTTGACTACATTACATCAAAAATTCCAGATAAATTAGTTAAATAATTGTACTTACATAAAAATATAATGTTCCCATTTGAAAAACAAAAGTTGATATTACCATAGATTACTCCTTAAGTGGTACAAAAAATCTATAATTGGAGGTCAAATATAATCTTGTAGTAATCATAAATTTTTAAAAAACAGAATTTTTAAAAACGCACAAGAAGGATAAATTATCTTATATTTATTGACATGCGCAATGACTAAGGCCCGTAACTCACTAAGCAGCCTGGCTTCCGCAGACAATTGAACAATAGCCTGCACACTATAGTGTGCGAGCTCCAATAATAAAAAATCATATTGTGTGACATTGGCTGTCGCTACCAGGCTGTCTAGTGTGTTACAGGCCTAAGGCAGTAACTTACTATTTCCAACATTTCAGAAAAAATAAAAAATATTAATAATTACAAGGTAATTAGTAATGTTGTATATAACCAAATACATAGTATTAAAATATTATTGAATGTCTTTGAGTGTATTTTTAGCAACTTTGAATTCTAGTAGTTGTCTTTTTGACGGAAATATGAAAATCCTAAAAATTGTTGTTTCCGTTTAATATCAGAATTTTGATATTATTTTTATGGTATCTAAAACAGTAATACATGATTTCCTGGTGGTATAACGTAAATTCAAAATTGAATTTCTTAATTTACCACCTTATTCGTTATGTATATTGATGTATAATATTGTTTTAGACGATTGACGTGTAGCTAAATATGGCAAAATATTATAACAACTAAGAAAGAAATACAGACTATACGTTGGTAAATTTAGTTTTTTTTAAAAAAAATTTGGGTTGATCGAAATATATGTGAGCATTTTAAATAAACATTGTTTTATACTTAACAGTTATGTACGTACTTACACACTATATAACTTTTGATCCTGAAATTTTCAGTATCTTCAACCATGCTTTCCATTAAAATGTTACAAACTTTGTTTCGAAAACACCATTTCCATCATTTTATTTACACCCTGTTACTAAAAGAAAATTACTCTTGTTTCTAGTGTTAATCTGAAAAACGAAAACTTTTCAATTGTTGTTATGATGGAAGTATTAGTAACAAAACGTAAAAAACTAAAATTGAATATAAATCTGTTTATAAAAAGTGTACTTAATACTGCACTTTAGCAACTTACTCGCGTTTATAAGTACCGTATTATTCTTGAGCCGAGGCCCTGAAACTTTTATGATTTACTTCTTCCTAAACAGAAACGTGTCTTCCGTATCAACCGTATAAACCAGACATGCTAGAGCATATTTTATTCTGTTATAATATAATATACATATCATTGACAATTTTATTTGTTTTATCATTAAAAACGACGTGTTAATTAATTTATCATATCGTTTTATTAAATATTTATTAGGTACATCATCAAATGGCAGATTGTATTTTTAGTAAACGACAAACATATTATAGGTATATAATTTAAGATAATATGTTCTTTGAATATTAGTACAGAATATTTGGATAATTATGTTAACCTATGTTAACATTTAATTGTCATGTTCATCATACAAAAAATAATGCCTTAAAACTAATTGGATTTATATATAGGAGCTGTGTTGACTTCAATGATAAAAAAACTTTCATTTCAATTCGTTGTTCCTTAATACGCTCAATTTTAGAATACAGTTTCGTTATATGGTCACAAATTTACCATATTACACAAAATTAATAACTAGTCTTGAGAAGGTCAAAAATAGGTTCCTACGCTTTTTGGCTTTTAATTATAATACACCCCGAACATCTAACAATGCTTTACTTACATATTTAAATCTTGAATCCATGGAACGACGCAGAGTTTGGCTTGATTTATATTTTATTTATAAGTTATTAAATGGCTTTATTGAATGTCATAACTTCTTAAATCGTCTTTCGTTCAAAGTTTCCGTAGTTTACACTCGATCTACAAACCTGTTTTATTTCAAATCTCAAATTATCAATTATGCTACTAACATATCACTTTTACAAATCATGAACACTGTAAATAGTTATAATATTGATCCGTTCTTTCCTATTTCATTTTACTCATTTAAAAAACATGTTCCTGCTAATCAATAAATTGATATACCTTTAATATTTTTATATATATTTTTTTTTGTTTCATTTAATTAAGTATTTTATTGTTTAAATCTATTTTCGAACGCTACCGATGTATTAAATATCTCATCTAATTGAGCTTAAATCCATATACATATATAAATTAATAAATAAAAAATACCATTAGTTGATCATAATCTACGCTGAATGTCATATATAAACTAATGTATCGTAGATCAATAACAGTTGATAAAAAATCAGTTATTGCATAGGTAAATCGATTGAATTATTCATTTTTAAATCACGTATTGGTGTGTACATTTCAACCGAGTAAAATTCACGATTTTCCATATTAATAATATTGACCTACTTTTGTTATGTTTCCGTCTTAAAATATCATTAAATTATACTTAGTAATGAATAATCTTCCCTAAATAATTATTAATTTCTCGGTACACCAGTACCTCTATCAAATGCTAAGCCCTTTGAGAAAATATTAAAGTCTCATACTTAAGTCGTAAATAATATATCTGAACGATATGTATGATCGGTGAGTAGACGGTATATTTTCTAATTATATTGTTTACCATCTGCAGACCTTTGTTAGGTTACTGTGCGTTGAATATCACAAAAGAAATATTTATATAGAACCTGAGTCTAAATTGAATGTCATTTATGTACTGATGAAATTATAAATAACAAATATCTAGTATATTAAAATTTGTTATTTTTCTCGGGAAAAGTTCAACTTGCGGCCAAAATAAGATTGCGGCATAATTAGTATATATTTGAATAATCATAATTGAATAAAGCTTTCACTGATATTATTGAATTTTCTTTTTTGGATGGTACTATTTCTTCAGTGAATTTTACTATAATATTAAGTCAGAGGAGTACTAGAGTTTCTTTCCATCTTTATTATATTCACATACTGTTGGAAACATTATATACTGATCGCCCAACTCTTTTGCGATCAGCAGACAGCAGTATATGAATACTAGTATGTATTTTTTTGTTCATCGCTTAAAATGTTGTTAAATATTTGTTATAACATCTATAAATATAATAAACTGACAAATATAATGATATTAATTTATAAATTAAAATTATTGTTAGTTACGAGTTTTTGCTTTGGAATATGAAATTAATTATATTTTTGTTGCAGTTTAAGAAAAATTAAAGGATTTGAATATGATAAACAAGTAGTAAGATTTAAATTTATAAAAATTTGTTTTATATTTAATTATATTTTATGGTTATAAAACTTCAAACAGCTATAGTAGGTTTGTAATAACAATAAAATAATAATAATAATAATAATAATTCATTAGTTAATCAATGTAACGAGTGTTTGAAGTCGAAAATCATCACATTCGGCTTAAATTGGAAAGATAAAATATAATTATATATTATATAATTTATATAAGGTAAATATTACATAGATGGCGTATATTAATAATATTATTCGACTCGCTTTATCCGATACGCATACATCACGTGGTTTTCCGGGTGTACTCAGAACCAGAAATGAGTTATGTCACCGAGACATAAAATCAAGACGTCATTATATTATCATATGATCTCGATGGTAAATTACAGAAACGGTTTGAACAATGGTACACGTGACGAACGAGTGAGAAGAGGAGTATATGTATAAACATATGAAAGAGCTGAGTTTCGCAGGAGAGGTATGCGTGGATACAAGTGTGATGTTTTTTTTTTTTTGGAGGGGGGACAAAAAAGGGGTTTAATATGGTTAGGACAAACGGGTCGCCCTTTGATGTCGTCTTTCTTCACCGCTCCTTTCCGGTGATTTAAACGGTATATGCCCGCACGTGCTAACAATATTATTTACCGCGATGTCACTGCCCGACGGCGGCGGTGTGCGTTGGATGTAACTACACATCCAAAACGAGCAAAGACCTCAATGCGCGTACCTCCAGCCTTTTATGTCGGCTGAACACGCCTTGTAATCTACCGAAGTACAGTTTACTTACCGAAAAAAACCCGTGCATGCCTATAATATATTACAATATTATATTATAGGTATTAGACGATAATATGTATAATTATAAGGTATGATGTAGTTAATTATGTGGTTATTATTGTAATCCGTACACCATAAACTATGGTTGGGCGCATTTACGGTAAGGGATATAATAATAGTTGCTTTGTCGGTTAGAACTATAAAGACTTGAAGTTACGTAAACTTTAGAACTGCTCAAAATCGCGGGGTTGGATCTGTATGATTTACGGCGAATATGTATTTTAATAAAATAAATGGTTTATACATTTTTTCCAACATTTTTAACGCAGAAGTATTAAAAACCGTCAAAGTGACGATGTTAAGATATTTTTCGTAGTTATTTTTATTTCATAAAATTTTAATTTTGTACTTCAAATAGCTTTTGTTAACGTAATTCATGGTAAGAAGTACATATCATTAAATATATTTTTTTAAATTTTATCAAACCAATAGGTAATGATTCTATCCAAGAGTCAGGATTTTCTGTAATAAAAATTTGTATTAGCAATAAATTAAAAATGAGTTTCATGTTAAAAAAATGACACTCACGTTTGATAAAAGATTCAGATAATAATTGAACATCGACTAATATATTTTTTTGTTTCCTTAGCAATATTTATTATCATTTATCACCACTGCAAAATAAATCCTAGTTAAGTTAACCCGTTCTCGGCCAAATACAAATATATCCAACGTAAATTAGTTGACAACAATCTGGTATAATAAGTAATACCAGTTACCAGATTTCGGTAAAATTTGTTTGCTCATAAATCATAAGCGAACGCATACTCACGCGCACTCTGGCATAGACCTGTACTGGCATAAATGATATTGATGATTAAAAAAAAAAAAAAAGAATACTAAAACGCCTCAGTTGCATCACGGTGCGACGCAGCGTGTACATTATTATTTTATCTTAACCGTTAATGGTAGATAAACGTAGTACGAGTATGTATATTTTAAAGTACTATATTATACCTATTATGGGTATTTCTTCCCCCATTTTACATTTTTCTTTTTACGATTTCTTCCCGGAGCTTTTTATAATAACGTTTTGTTCAGATTAGATGGATCGTAAAACCAAGTTATTCGTTTAACTTAAATACAACCTTGCTTAAACGCTGCAGTTTTACTGTTTTCCGCATATGAAATGAACTTTTTATTTTACACATTAACAAATAACCAATGTCCAATGGTAAAACGCGTAATTCATTAGTTAATAAATATATTTAAACTCTGTTGCATCTTATAAATGTTGTGTACCGATATTTCGATGATATAACTCTGACCAAATTTGAGTATTCATAAGACCATGAAGTAACAGGTTTCAGTTGAATTATCAGGAGTTAGTAGGATTCTTGCTCAAAAATAAAACGAACAATTAGCACGCACAAAAACCTTTTACTAAAAAACGAGTGCGTATCTTAGGCTCGTCTGTATACAAATACGTTCCTCTATACAAAACACTAATATAAAATATTCTCTCCGATCAAGCCGTTCAGGTGGTCTTTGATATAATTATAAAACACCACCTCAGCTCATTTGTTTCAGTGGTTTATACCCTGCAGATATTGCAGGTAAACAATATTGATAAAAAAAATTTTCACTGATATAGCATACACAACATATTAAGTTATCGTGATATTGTATCTTAACTCATCTAAGGGAAATGCAACATCTAAAATTATACATCATGGCCAGATCTTTCTTCATGTATAACAAGCATTTTGTACATATAGATATTTTAATTAAATGATAATTAGTAAGTACATAAAAAATAAAATTGTTAACATAATATTGAAAAAATAAAATATTACAAAAAAAGTTTATCTGTTTAAAAACGTTGCATTTCTTCTTTTATTTGTAGTATATACGAATTATCTATAAAAATCATAATTTTTATTAATTTATTATTATTATAGCACTTACTACCTTTCGTAAGTTAAAACTTAGAACAGAAGTTCCCAAAGTAATTTATATACTGATCCATGGTTCTGATCCACTAGGGGTCGATGTCATTTAAAAAAAAAAAAAAATTATTGTACACTTGATGTAAATATGGGTCCATGAAGATTATTTTTGACAGTAGTTTAACACTTTTGTAAATTTATTTTTTCTTTTATTAATCAATATAATTTTCTTTTTTATCGTTTTGTATGTTAAAATTAAAATAAATAATTCAAATTTAGTTAATAAAGGCATGAATAAAAATTATTTTTTATTTCTCAGTCCTATCCCAATTCTATCTGATTGGGTAGTTCCGTGTCATTGTGTCAGCTTTTAAAAACAAGTTGGTGAATTTATAAGAATATTATAATGGAAGTATACGAATAACTGATAATATCTATAGGTCAATTTATCTATCTACAGAACAAAAAAGTTTGGGAAACACTAATTTAGAGAAAATGATCTGTAGATAAAGTATCTCCGAATTATTCAAAATGAGAAATAATGTGAAAATTTGAACCTTGACTTGTAATATAAATAAATACATAAGATTATTTTAAACCTTACCTCACAGGAAGACAACCATTATTTTTAGTAATTTTTTTTTTTGTTTTATTTATGTTTTTGCTTTAGTCGACATCTTTCTCAGATATCGTCTTATCATTTTTCTTTTTACCAAGTCAAAGAAAAGATAAAAGTATATTATGCTAAAAACGAAAAAAAAAATCGTAAGAATTAACTAAATAAAAGATTTGGGCATTAGTGACTACGGCAAACTATACAAAAAAACACAAAATAGCCTGAGATAACAAAACCTTTTAGTTTCTTCGTCGCTCCGTGGGGAGTTTATCGATTTAGCCGAATATTTTTATATATTGCTTGCGCCGAAAATTTTAATATATCGATTCCGCCGAAGATTTATATATGTATATAAGCATATGACATATATATTATAATATTAAAACATTATATTCCCTTTATTTTTCATCCTTTTTTATTCCCCCCCCCGTCACATTATATCACGCATAAAGAAATTTAACTCACATGGAATTTATTCATTTTAAACATAAATTTCAGCGTCGCGCACTGATAAAGCTTGAACACGCATATTGTATTCCTGATTCCTTTTCAGACGTCTTTATTTAATTTACCATATTGCATTATGCACTATGTGCAGGGGTGAGACTATAAAACTATATTATGTTATCAGACGAACACTATATAAATAATATTTATTAGATATATATGTATATATGATACGCGACCGCGTACAGTAATAATGACTGCAAATAATAATTATGTTTCATCAGTTCTGCAGATATCATTGCATCGGTGAAAAGTTTCCAATCAAAATATACCTGCTGGCTTCTCGTCTGATTCTTTATACATATTATATATACCTATATATATATATATATATATATATATATATTATACAAAATACCGTATTTAACTTTAAGTTATTAATAGCATTACGTATATACCTTTTCTTCGTTAGTAAAATACATAAAGCTCCTGTCGTAAATATAAGACTTAACACGTTACACTACGTTTATACCTATTATACCTATATTGTGTCTCTAAATTTATGAGAAAAAAAAAGAATACTCACATTTTACGCATTTATACCTACCGTAATATTCTTATTTAATACGACACAAAAAGTCATTATAACATGTATGTGAATTGTGTAAAATGTTTTCTTTCAAAACATATTGTTTTTATTATGAAGGAAATTTATTTATTTAAATTACAGTAAGTATTTACGGACCACATAGAATTTTACATTTATAAAACTAGGACTTTTTTTTATGTAACAGGAAAAACAATTTAAATTCTTGTAACTATATATAACGATGCGCAATGTGTTTAAAATTCCACTATTTAACGACATAATATTATAACCATTATTGCTTGTTCATGCTATCAGTATATTCATAAAAATATACTGTTATATTCATTTACTTTAAGTGTTATAATAATTGAAAGTTATTTAAGTGAGGTGTTATAAGTAAGAAAAATCGTAACCTTATTTCAACGAAAACTTAACCTTGATAAATCATTTTAGTTTTCATAGTTTTTCGAAAACAAATGTTTCTCTGACGTTAACAAATTCAATATTTATCATTTTTAATGTTAAACTTATATATCAAAGTATAAATATTATGAATGCCTATTCATATATTCATATTGTTTTGCGATACTAATAATTAACCGAAATTGAAAGATTGTCTTTAGAAATTGTGTACACCACTATTATGAATTAATAAACATTTATGTATTATATACATTTGTTGGGAAGTATTACTGTTTGATTTTAATTGTTAAATTTTATTTGATTTCAGAAACACTCAATTTTGATGAAAGACCTAGTCACCAACAATAAACTAAGAAACGGTAAGCATATATAATACCATACGATAAAATTGTAATTCGTTATTTTATTGCCCCCACTAAACCAACTATATATCCCAATTAAGTTCCATAGTTAGTTCAGTTTAAAACAATTTGAAAGCTTCAATGCGGTATTTATAGTAAAACATAATTACCGCAACAAATGTTGTTTAATAAGATAATTTATTACAGCATTTAAATACGAAAATTGTAAAATCGCTGCTATGTCAAAACACCAAATTTACAAATAATGTTAATGAAATTTTATCTTGTTCAGTAGAAATTATTTTTCCACCTACAGTCGTAGCTCGTATGATAGTATGTATTTATATATTATGTTCTCAAAAGTAGATAAACTGATTTTCAAAAACAACACCGTTCAACGAAATAGTTTTATAAAAAAAAAGCCCAAATGTCCTTAGTTATCTTGTATTTTCTATCAGGCGGCAAGTATACATAATTAAGTATTATATTATAATACAGACGGATTATATTTTGTGTAACATTATAAATGTGCTATCTTATAAGGGTGTATGTACACATAATGGTGTAATAAGAAAATGCGATAACAAGACCGCCACCACCGCTGCCGGTCTGAGAGTGAAGGGTATATAGAAGTGATAAACAACGTAAGACGGGTAACCAACCCATTGACAAAACCCTTTAATTAAAGGTTATAAATTAAGATTGAGAGGATTCTGTATAATAACCCTTCCCAGCAAGCTCAGAGGTAGATTGTTAAGAGGTTACAATGCTGCTGCAGATGTATAGAAAATTAGAGCTGTAAATCGAGTTGTCAAGACACTTTTCCGTAATAATTCGTCAGTTGCAGAATAACTGTTTTTGTTTTTATTTTTTTATTTAACTTCAGCAATGTTATGCCAAGAACTGAATATTAATTTTTTTAACAACTACATATTGTTCAATGCGTGTTGATTATTTGGTTTTTCCTTTACATAATACGTAGATTGGAAAATGTTATCATTTACGACAAGTGTCTTCCTTCTCAATCAGTCCTACCTCATGTTATCTATAACGGCAACTCGGGATGTACGACAATAGTAACCTAACCAATTTTCAATTCAGAAGTGCACGCATGAGTTGTCCTTGGGGTCTTTCTGCTCAATCACCATTCCGATCAATGTTATGGCGAAGAGCTGTTCGCCATCACTTCGTATATCGGATGTAAATATTTATTAAAAGAATACATTGTACATTAAGAAATTTTCATTAACCTAACTTAACTTAACCTTACCAATCTTACCATTATGCACGTTTATCGCATTAAATATGATATAAATATAGTGTAATATATTAATATATACAAATATGGCCACTATCATGCTTTCCGCGTTTTTTTCCATAAAACTAACTTAAAATTAAGGAAACAAAATTACATCCATTCTGTATAAAAGTATAATATAGTATAATAGTATTAGGTAATAATTGCATTACCCTAATGAAACTACGTCGAACGGTTAAAACACAATAAATGGATACATTCATAGTATACCTATGACGTATTTTAATTTTATATTTGCTTCATATTTATTAATTTATTATAATATAGTAAATATACAATTTAATAAGAATATTTTATACTGTACTTGATCAAATTACTTTCCCTTGGATATGTATTTTACTTTACTTTAGACCTAAAGCAAAAAATACTTATTTCTTAAGCCTTTGAGATTGAGTTAATACAAAATATGTTCGTAGATTGAATTTAATTATTTTTCAACTTAAACATAAAATAAAATAGGTCATTTTCGTTTCGGACGTAGTTACAATAAATTACGCCGGAGTAATTAAAATTTATAATTGATTAAAAAGCATTTTTCCCATCGAAATGTTGGTGATATTCATTTTAGGAGGGTGTACGCAATAAAATCTTGAAGTATTGAACCCACTTCATGAGTATAACACAACTGTACAGTAATGAATATGCGTACACGAAAAATTATTGCCGAAATCGTATAGGAAAATGTCCGTGACTCACGCTGTATATACCTAACCCATGTAGGTTTTAAGTAGTATAACCATACCACCAAACACGATTTCAATCAACCATATTATTATTATTATTATTATTATTACAGACCTTACTATCTCTTTTTTTCGGAATTTTGAAAATAAGTTTCTTCCGCACACGTGATAATAGCACAAGGGAGTTTTCAAACACACGCGCACACCGATGAGCCCTTAGGTGCTTAAACTTATAAAAAACTCATAAGAGCACTGTGCCTAGAGGTGTAACCGATACGTTTGCTTAACCTTACATTATTTATAATCACGGAATCCCTTTGTACATCATAAATGTGTACTATACACATACGGGTGGTAGGAACACGTTACCATACTTTTATAACCACCGACGACGACGCTCGCACATTGTACAACATGATGACATATTTACCGTCCGTTTTACCACGTAACTTTTAGCCAGTTTTTTATAATCCCTTTGTTTTGGACGCGTTTTACAAAAACAATTATTAAAAAAAAAACCAAGCCAACAATTGCGATGGGGGTTTTTTTTTTTTATACGAGTAGAGATTCCCTGGAAAAATAAGAGTGAGAGGAAGAATAGTAGAGGCGATGGACAGTGAAAGTCTTCTGACTAAAGCTTTTAATTATACAGCCGCAAGAGGATTTTCTTTTACCCCCTAGCTATCATTCCGCAAGCTCACCTATACACTCGCGAAATGCGAATGGCACGTGGTAGTAAAAAATCGGTTTAAATCCATTTTTCGTGAAAACGAAAAGAATACCTAACAATGCCAACAAAATAAGATGGTATTTTAGATTCGAAAAAAAAAAGAACAGGAATTAAACAAGGTATATCTAACAAATGTCCAAATTTGATACCTATGAATTATTCCGCAGCTTATATAATACATAATAATTTATAACGTATAATCATACTTCTGATATTTATTTAGGTACCTACACTTTTATGAATTAAAATATAAATATTAGTATATTTGGGGTTTTTTTTGTTATAATTTTTTTTTTTAAATATCTCGAATGGCTTTACGCAAGACAAGAATATACGTTGCTGGTGGAAGAAAATATAATAACAATATATATATATATATATATATATATATATGACATTGAAAGTTTTTGTTTCGCCGCGTTATTATATAACACGAAGAACAATATAATAACAATTACAAAACACGTTTGGGTATATAGGTATACGATAACGCGATATCATTATAATGGAAATTGTTTTCGGATTACTCGGCGCGTAAATATTCGAAGAAAAATATTGATAATAATAAATTATTATTAAGACTGTCAGATTAACACTTCGATGAAAACTTATGCTGACGTCTTTCCTCTCGACGTAATAAGAATCGAAACGGACAACGATAATTTATAATTTCGATCGCATTTATATTATTACATTTGGCAAACATTTTTCTGGTCGTCGTCGTCGTTATATTATTATTATATATTCATATTGTTATTGGTTAACATTTTCGTTTAGCGCTTTACACAGCTTGGAAAATTAATTTATTATTTTTGTTTGCAATTTTGTTTGTGTCGCAGGGATGGCCGGTGGAAGTCTGTCCAAGTGCCAATCTCCTCCGCCGGTGTCGGCGCAAACACGCAGAACGGTTACCCCCGATAACCCGGATCCAGCCGAAGTCATTACGGAGGTAAATATAAAAATATTCCCGCAGTTGTGCATCCATTTAATAAGAACGCCGGCGCCGTGTACATACCATTCGTAACCGTAATCGATTTCGTCAAAGTCGTCCTTTAGCGCATACCGATAACGCGATTTCAATCTCGTTTTTAAAGTTTGTAGGAAATATAATAATATGTGCAACGTTCAATACACAAGCCGAAAAAAACATCTCGGCAATGATTTTATAATAATAATAATCGTGAACAGCTAGTCTCGGCCGTTTCATTGTTAACACGCGCGAACACTTTTCCACCCGATGTTTTAAAATATTTCTCTGAGAATATTCTATTACACAATAATAATAATATACTCAGTATTATGTCTTAATAATATACACACGCCATAGCGATACGGATAACGACCAATTTATTAGAATGTGTATTAATATAAAATGTTATGGATCGTAAAGACCACGAACATATATGTACGCATATAAGTGAATTAACTTTTACTACTATTATTATTATCGTTTTGTAAGTTAATTATTGTAATACCCAACGGATAAAGCGCGTAAATAGATTATGAGATATGCGTATTTATTATAGTATGATATGCACTACGCAAAGAGGGTTTTCATTAGAGACGTTCATCTCACGCAAAAGGCACGGTTAAATTGTTAGTCCGATTCACTTACGTCAGTACTTCTCGACCATTTTTCTAATGTGACCCACTAAATTTAATGTAAAATACTTATTATACAATTTTCTATGAGGACTTTAGTTAATCAGTATGAGAACTAATTAAGATTTAGACATTTTTACTATCGAAATCCTTACCAAAATTAAAATGTTGGTGTACAAATATTTCACGACCTCCTCCTAATATACAAACAGCCTCCTATGGTGGGAGGGGGGCTGTCACCCACAGTCTAAAAAGCACTGGCTTAAGTGATCGTACATAGTGAATTTCACACCGTATTTCCGTATAATTGTATAATGATATGCATACTCATATACTTCATCCTTTAATATGATTAATATATAGGTGTATAGGACCCCTGTGGATATTACATAAATTGGTGGGACAAGCATTTTTCAAACATGCGTATGAACTCGATAATCTAATTTTTGACGATTATCGATTCAATATAAAATGTAGGTACAGGTTGTGCTTTAAAAAGTTCACTTGGCACCCACTCATTCGTATTGTTTTCCTTTTTATCGTGCTATAATGTAATTATAGATACGTGCATAGAATTAAGTTCGAAAATAAAATAAAAAATATGACGGTCTACACCTAGCTAATTACGTTTCGCAAGCAGTTCATTACATATTTTATAACTGCTATAATTTTTTTTTTTTTATTGTTATCGTAATTATTTCATCTCGTTTAAATATGCGACATAAATTTCACAAGTTAAAGTTAAATAATTAGAACAGTAATTCCACTCGTATAATTGTTATTCCGATTATTATAATTGTTTTTTCTCTTTTTAAAGGGACTTCAGCAGCTGTAATCATTAGCCCCCTCAATGAGTTTGATCGAGAGAATGATCGAATGAGAGCGATGATCTTAAACCGGTGGATCGCAAAAAGTCTTCCTTTTTAAATAAAAATTACTGTATAAAAATAATTTTTTGACTATCAAATTTACAAAATTAATGAATTTAAATATAATTTAAAAACTATTGTAATATACTCGTATTATGTATCAATAATATTATATAATTTATATTCTACAATATTATAATGGATATCAAATCACAGTATATGTTTCGTATATGATTATACGTAGATACATACATATACATTGATATAATGATAATAAATAATATTTCTACTGACATTAAAAATCAATGAGCTATCTTGTGATAAAAAACTAAAATAAATGTTCTGTGAAACTTCATTTGAAATATTTTAAACACACTTATGCACGGAAAATTACTTAAAAATAGCAACTATAGCCATTCCCAATTTATTAATATTTCCAACGATATATTCATATGAAAAATAAGTTTTCTACAATGGGAAATTTTAAAACGTCAAAAAGAAATAAACTTAGTCAAATTAAGACAAGACGGAATTTATTAAGTGAAAACACTCAAGAACAAAAATCATGTTAAATTTTTTGCATAGTATTTATATTTTATTCTTACTTCATTATATTTTCTCGTATGAAACCTATACATTTTCAATTAGTAATAATTATATTTTATATCTACTTAAATATAATTTTTATTTATTTAGTTCTAACAGCACTACTATACGAAACATTAATCAATTTTTAACTTTTTTTTTTTTTTTACAAAACTTACATGGGTCGCAAAAAATGTAGGCCAAAAAAAATGAGTGGTGAGTCCGAAAATGTCGAAGAACACTGGGTTAGAGGACCTGTAACACATGGATACTGGATAGTGTGTATGTGTAAAGGCATGGAAAACGCCGCCGCTTGAGAGTTACTACGGCAGACTTACTACGTCTGCCACACTATTGCTCACAAAAAATAAAAAAAATTCATTTTATATTATCATAAATCGATTTCACAGGCCATTTGTACAATATAATAAGTATATCTACCGTACGTATACCTACCGGTACGTATAATATAAACATGTAAATTCTGCGATTTCGCGTGTCGGAATAACGTCTTTCATCTTGATTCTCCGCTGGTAGGTATATACATATATATATATATATGCATAATTTTATCGTAACACTGTTGTCTTCCAAGTACCAAGTTCCCTCGTTATTTACGAAAATTCCGTTGCGTAATAGTTATATAGCTAGTATTGTGACAACGTCGGACGAAAAGAATTTGACGTACCGAAAAAGGTTGTACAACTGCGTTATATCAAGTGGCAATAACAAAAATAATAATAATAATAATAATATCGAGCATCACGCAATACTCATCCATATATAGTGGCCGTATAAGTACCTATGGAGTACTTGTGCACAAAACCATATGTATCGAGGGAAACTATCTATATAATATGACCTGATGGAAATGATTGGTCCGTAAGTTTCGCGCCATATACATCCAATATTCTTTTCTTTTTCTTTTTTTGATTTTTCTTATACGATTTTTACACCTGACAAACAAATAATACAATAATATGTCGTACGAATACACAGGAACACGATATCTATCGCGTATTGAAATCATAATTTTTTTTTTATTTTTTTATTTATTTATTTTTTATTTTTTGTTTTTGTTTATAGCGATTAGCACATATAATAAATTTATCACTAATAGACACTTTAGTTGTGCAAATTGTAAATGACACTACCGATAAAAAATAGCTCGTGGCGTAAAGTATAGAGTCTAGTCCTGCAAATGAGATAGGACGAAAAATAAGACGTCAAATTAAAACCATAATTTTACCGCCATAGTATAAAGATGCGATAATATAATATGCGCATGTAGGCTTCTGATTATTACATAATTTTCATTACTCCAATGCTCGACTGCCCATGTTTTAAATAATTAACGAGATGAATGAAGAATGTCGCATTCATTATCGTCATAGTCACCACGGATGTACACGCATTAGTTAAACATGATACCTTTTTTTTCTGATTTAACCGAAAGACCGGGAGGGATTTGTTTTTCACACTTCTGCCTCCCCGACCTTCGTCGTTTATTTGAAAAAAATAACATCGATGCTGGGATGACAGATGGGGCATGCCCCAACTGGTCATCTCTTACATATAGGAAAAAGTATTTAAAAAGATTGAGAAATAGTAAAATCTGATACTTAAATATTGTATTATTGTTATGACGATTCGTTATATACTCGATACCATAGTGTTGTAGTTTAAAACCAAAACAGAATACATTTATTTTATAAATTGTATAGATATTTCTGAGAGGTTATAATACGGTAACCATTCGTCTATGCAAAATAATTGCATTCGTATATATAATATAAGGACATACCAGTGTTCTTTGGCAACTCGACTGTGGAAGAAATATTTTAAGTTTCGAACACTTTTTGGTTTAAACAACTTATACAGGTTTTCAAAACAGTAGTTAATATTTTTTTTAAAAAAACACGTTTTACTTGATTAGTTAATTAATATACATTAATAAATATTTTCCATTGTCGTCAATAATGCATACGAGGATAAAAGTTGAGTCACCCTATAGGACCAATTAGATTGGTTTACCACAGAGTCGCAACGGACAAACCTACAGGCACACCCCCAACTATTACCATCATCCTTCACGTTGTGGTAAATGTGGGGGGTGATCACTTCTCAGACGATTGTACCAAAAACAAAAGCAGCCCAGCGTAGAGCATATCTTATGCACGAGCAAACACACATATAATTACTTCTCAAACATCGGAAATCATCTTGAGCAAATCGCTCAAAACCATTAAATTTAATTCGTCTTATATTTCTGCTACTTCAGACCATAAGCCAATACTCCTCAAAACTCAAACATAGAACTAAGTCTATTCAGATTCCTCTCCGATTTAAGTTCTATTATGAATTATTTTCGTATATAATAATAATAATAATAATAGTCTAACAATACTTCTAAAACCTTTTATACCTTAAACCTTCTATAGAATGTATATTATTTTTAATTACACTTACATTCAATTTTATCGTATTTTACTTTGATTCATTGTTATAAAATCAACGAAAAGTTATTGTAGGTATTATTAATATTATTGTTACCTACTATTTTGCTTCATATTATTATTATGTTCACTAAATATTATCTTTTTTCGTAATTGTTAATCTCAAAAATAAAGTTTTTAAAAAATAATAATGTTATTATTATTATTACGTAATCGATGAGTAATTAGAATTATAAAATCTCGAAGAATTTCTATAAATTGTAATACCAATCGTATATAGTTGAAAAAAATTAAATTAAACAAGTATTGCCATTTTTTGAAACGCGTATTAAATGTTTGAAAACAATAGTAATCGGTAAAAACGTATGTATCAAAACATATCAAACACTTTTCAATGTACTCAAGTCTGAAATCAATTTTTATGGTGATTCGCTAAGTGCGTATACTCTACAGCTACTGCAAATGATGACTTTCCAAATGTCAATGTTAAGCGCATAAACGTAATAGAGAGTCGAGCACAAGCCAAAGATGCGAGTTGGGCATACAAACAACGATCGAAAAACTATAAACAATAAAAACCGTCATATAACATGAAAAAAAAATAATAAAACATTGATGAGGGATAATGAGAAAATAGTCTTTTTTTCTTTTATTTATTGTTTATTGTGAACATTGCATTTTAATTTAAGACGCCGTGTTTCGGTATAAAACACTATCGTATACCACTAGCTTCAAGACCTAAAGTCATGTCCATAAAACCCATTGAATGTTATATATTTACCGGAGCAATAGCTTTTGTGCACACCAGATACTTTATATAAATATATTTTGCTTATACGCATAAGCTATATTTCAACTGAACAGCATTGCTGGAGGACAACACAATAGCGAAGAATCAAAAATATGTGATCCGACATTGCTGCTATCCCCGTGACATATTATTGTTCACGAATTTCTTTTTATTTCCGTTTTTAACGTATATATTTCGATACATATACATTGTACAATATACAGTATGTGTCTGTCACAACGACAAAAACATTAAATATAATACACCACCATAATTTAACATATATTATTGTGTATATTATTGCATTGTATTTTTTAACCGTTGGGTTAAAGCTCAAAAGTTGCTGATGAATTTTTTTTTTTTTGAATTTCTTAGATAATGCTTTGTAATTTTAGAAACATTTTATCTTGAATTTCTTTTTTTCTGTAACTTTTTTTTGGTGTTTTTATTTTATAACTAATTTTAGATAATTTAATCAAATTCAAGCATTTCTAACTAAATTATGTTAATGATTTCGTAAATTCTAAATAGTGAAGAAGTTTTAAGTGAGTGTTTTCCTGATGATTTCTGTACATACGATTTGAAATTTTGTATTTGTTCAGTTTTTAATTGTTTTATGATTATCGACTTCCAAGTCCTGGAAAATCTATTTTTGATCCCTAAACTATCATCAGTAAGATTGAACAAACTCAAAGTAAACATATTTATTCGTAGGTATCGAATCGATTTAAAAATATTATCATGTGGTTGGAGAATGATAATTATTGATCGCTCCATTATTCGAAACGCTGTTTCCTTCCGAGTCGGCTGCGTGGATGTAACGTCGGACATGCATACATATAACGAGTATTCAATGCCGGTTCGTATTCAAGAAGAGGGTGAGGGGAGGTATATTGTTACTGGGCCTCCCCAAAGGTCAAAATTACAATAATGTTTCTGCAGCATTGTTAAGTATTAAGTATACAATTAATACTCATACGTATAGCCGTGTTGATGCATAGTCGGTTTCGAGTGCGATGAGGCAAGGTACCTGTATTTATTTATGATAAAGACTTGATCGCACGAAAAAACTGCTTACTGATCGATTAGTTTGTATAGGTAGCAATATTAGAGTTTAGATTATGATATAAAATAATCTTTTGTTAAACTACGAAAGTAAATTAATAATATAATATTACATTTGTACATGTATATGTTTATTTAATTGCATTTCCACCGAACAATTTCTAGGTAAATATTATAGCTAATAATTCTACCATAGTTTTTAACAGACAATGGACCCTCCTCCCAGAAAAAATTGAAAATACGCCACGCTATTTCTCGATTTTCATCGTATGCGTTTATCGTAATATTATTATTACTATTCGAGTTTTTTCACATAGGTAGTTATCGTAACTTTATGCCCGTACAACACTTTGGCTAGGTGATTCCGATAAAACCATTTGTTTGAACTCGTAACGGAACTGCACGTCACCGTTAATGTAGGTATGGTAACGATTCATCACGTTCATATTCCTACATAGCAACCGATAAAAATAAATGAAAACAATATTATGCTGTTATTGATTAAACAAAACCAATTGCATAGTACCTCGGGTTCTTTTGCAAAATAAACCTCGGAATCATCCATATACTGGAATGAACAAGGTTTAATCAAGTGTTGTTTATAGGATTTTCTGCATCAGGAGCTAAGATTTTGCGTTATTTTTCTTAGTTGAGACCGAGTTCCAAATCTATTCTAGGCATTCGCAACGAGTTCAATCTTATTATTTCTTTTTGCAAGCTTTTTCAAACTTGTATTAAATTGTACTAATGATAAATATTTTTCCTCGATAGTTATAAATAAATATTTTAATGAAACGCTGAAAAATAAAAAAACGACGTAAAAAGTAGCAAATATTTATAAATATCCATAAAACTATCGATCGATATTGTAAGAATGACTTTTGGGTTATTACAATATTAAAATAAAATTTAACAATATCATATATTATTTAAAATCATACTCGTTAGATTAAAAGACATTTAGCATCACAATACTATGTTACTTCAAATTTCAACATTTAAAAACTCTTCCATGTACTATTTTTACATTAAACAATACTATTGTAATAGCAATTCGCAATAATAATTTATTGTAATTATTACATTCTTATAGTTTTTATGTAAAAATATCATTAATTATTATCATAGATTACTTCTCTCAATAACAACGAATTGTGATAAAAAAAAAAAAAACCATACTATGTACATATACTTAAAAAAAGAAACACCGACAAATAATACTACATCAACAACCTCTAGTATCCGGTTGGGATGTAATATATATCATCTTATCATCCGCGTTCATCTTCTGTAAAACCGTATTTCAAAATAAAAATAATCGAATCGTGAACGAAAATGTTCATTTGATAGATTTCACCTGTTTATCGCCGTTATTCGGTTAGATTTGCATTCAATCGGCATTTGATGGTGGATGTCTGTATGAGTGTGACGTTAATAAACAATGATACTTATTAATTTTTCAAGTAAAGACATGTAGGTATATAATATGTAGATATAAATGTATTATGTTCCTGTTAACCGGGTAATTATAATAAAAATCTACTTGACGATTTACTTACTACTGCAACGGAATTTATAATATTATAAATTATAATACTCCGTTGTTTGATATAATATTTTATATTAAGTTTAATATTATATTCGTTTTACTGAAATGTAGACTATCATGTATACAAACGTGTACCAATAATACTGGTACTTTGAAGTGGTTGCATGAAATATTCAAAACGGCAAAATTTGTAAATATAAAAACTAACAAAACTGTACTCCAGCTGTCACCGTACATTAGAAAATAATTCGTGAATGTATATGACTCAATGTTTTCTGAAAAACTACAGTTTGCACAAAGGAAAATATATAATTTATTTAACTTTATTATTCTTATTATTTCTATAAAAGAATATTTTCGTTTAATAATTTAATTTTTATGAATGTGAATGAAAATGTAGTACCTATGTATAATATTATATTAAATGACCACAAGATTCGACGTAAAACAATTACTGCAGATTTAATAGTATAAAAAATAAATAGTATATGTATACCAATTACATGTTTAGTTTTATGAATAATTATTTAAAAATTATATTTAAAATTGAAATAGAATCTTAATTGCTTACATTTTTATCAAATTATTTTAAAGATAATATATAATAATTATAAATATTCAACAAAAATTTAAATGCATAAATAAATAGTAAGGTGCCCATTTTTTTTTTCTTATAGTATTTCATATCCTCACAGTTTTATTTGATCAGGGATCAATATAACTGCTACTATTGTACTCAATCTAAAAAAACAATCAACAATACTTACTTAGTTATTCCATTACTCAATTCAATAGATAATATGTTCAATACACAAATATTATAATATTGTAATAGATTTAAATTAATCAAATCATTAACCATCCTGTAGTAAATTCATTTGAATATACATAGAAATTATACTTAGAATAATGGAACAACACTATCTTCAGAAAACTGTATAAGATTTCAACATACATAATAATAATATAATTCCGTGCTACAAGTTCTATCTTTTAACGGAACACATTATGATGTACAAAGTTTGTTTTAATCCACAAACTGGTATATCTAATATTGCCAGTAGCGACTGGTAAATAGTAGCTTACTCGGAAATATTTGCTATGCACTCGTAACGCGCATATAGTACGTTGTATCAAAACACAATGCTAAACTCTAAAAACACACGTGTACGTGTTCATTCTTATTGTTTATTCAGTACTGATAAGCTATTCTAAAAACGAATTATAAATGTTACAGCATTTTCTAAGTTTACGCCTATGTTATAATATGTATTATGTATACTAGATTTGGTTGTTTGAAAAGTCAAAAATGTTGGACACACCCATTCAACATCGTAGTTATGATATCATCAGTTACAAGGGCGTGTTTATTCATATAAAAAAAAATAAATAAATAAAAAAAAAAAAAACAATAAACCTTTAGGGGTAGTCAAATTTGCATATTTTTATAAAGTTATTAATATTATTTTCTATTTAAAGTTAAACTTTTAAAATAATTTTAAAATTAATATTTTTTTGTGGAAATAACGGATTGATGAAATTCAAACGCACTCCAATAGAAAACATTTAAAGGTTCTCACACACTGCTGCGGTACGCGATACAGTATCGGTACGGTACATGTAAAAATAGTGTACCGTACCGATACTGTATCGGTTACCGCAGCAGTGTGTGAGAACCTTAATACTACATATACCAGGTATACATATACAATATAAAATGTATTAATTATTGATTTTAATATTATCTTGCATTGTCATTTATCATAGAATATTGCGTATCTTTCTATAATTGCCATACACATAAGGTTAATTAAATAGTTTGGAAATTAAGATAATGAGACAATGACTTAGAATTTATGTATGTGACTGTTTATGAGATAAATTTTAATCAATGTCCCTTTGTGATGCAAAACGTCAAGATACGCTTACGATCAGAAACGTTATTATATTTAATTACGAATATTAATTAAACGAGAGGTTCGCACGGATGAACGCAACTACTTATAATACCAATCCGACTGCGTGCACACACAAAGCGCACCTTATAATAACATTTACATCCACAGATTAAATCGAAATGCAATAATTATACGTATATATATACATGGACGTGTTAGTGTATTTAAAAAAAATATTAATTGGAAATATTTCCACTGGAAAAACGCGGTCGGCTTTTAGTGCATATTCTATATAATTCTATATAAAGCATGCACCAGATCGAGTAATGAAAGAGAGAAGGGCAGAATTTTAAATATTTAATGAAAAAGTAAATCCAATACAGTACAACGCTTTTAGAAATTCATTAAATTAATAATTTGTAGCTCTATTATTTAAACTCAAGATTAAAATGATTAGTGACATATTTGTTTACCCAATCTCACGTAGTCTCACAAAATATATTTTACGAAGTATACACTATGTCATTAACATAACATTATATCATATTATATGTTTTATCGTTATATTTATATCTTATAAACTTTTTAATAAAATCATTCCTGTGTTTTGTTCCGGCAGATGAATAAAATTCCTGTACAATGGCATTGTCTATAATGATTAATAACTCGTGGTCATACAACGTAATATTGACAAAAATATGCAATAAAATCGATGCAAAAATAATAACAATGGTACATGAAAAAAAATCCTAAAAAATGTATTTGTTATTATTTAATTATATAATATAGGTATTTTAAATGATTATATTAAAAAAGTAGGTATTTTTGATCTCGATGTTACGGTAAAAAAAAATAATAAAATAAAATATCCAATAAATTTACAAAACATCGTTTTAAAATTAATTTTCCCTCGCCTCACAAAACATGCGAAACTTATAACTTTTCTTTTGTACGCAAACACACGTGCCTATCACAATATTGATATTATTATAACTCGTACCGATCGCCAGTCGATACTGCGTTGCGAGTCGGTATTGGATTTCCCGAAGGAACGCGATCGTTTGACACGAGTGTTCAAATATTTACACTCGGCATACGGGCACGAACACAATATTATTAAAATTATAATTGACTTCAACGACGCGTCAAAATGTATTATTGTGCGGTGATGACTGAATAATTTTCCGCGAAACAATAACCGTACATGGGTGAGTGCGTTGTACGACTAAAATTTGTCTACGCAATAATATACATAATCATACTTAATAATTAGTACATAAAGGTGCGGAGATTACAACGAAGACGATGGCGCGAGTGCATAACATACAGGACGGATGGAAATGCGGAAAGAACACGGATGGGTACACCGTGCAATGCGTTCTAAGTTTTTATTTTATTTGAATAATGATGATTATGATGATGATGATGATGATGGCAGCATTGTAGGCACCTCCTCCGATTGCGCAATGTCAACGAGATTAGACATTTTCCCCGCGATTCCATTACACCGTGACGGCGACAAATACAAACATCACGCAGTCATCATTATAATAATAATAATATTATGTACGATAAGACTAATTTCGTTCTCAATTTCCTTCGCTCACTCTCTCTCTCTCTCTCACACACACACACACACACACACACACACACACACACTCTCTGTCTTTCCAACGACTGCGTCACAGCGTAGCATCGCATCATTTCATCTCCTGCACTTGCGGCCGTGTTCTTCTTTTGCTTTGCGCGATCGTATACGAATTTTCCACGCGGTATTATGTCTGCTTCGTCAAGGACTATTACCCGTTTGCGGTGCGTCGTCGCGCGTTGATAATATTATTATTGCTATCGGAGCACTTGGATTTTATGGAAGAAAAAAAAAAAAGAAGCAAAATAGTAAAAATAAAAGGGGGAAAAAAAACTATAATCTCGGCTCGTCTGAGTCACGCGTGCAGCGCATAGCACGCGCGCGCACTCTGTATACTATGTGATAAAGTATACTATAATGTGTAATAATATTATGTTTCTGCGCGCGGCTTGATGGGACAACACGTAGGCGCGCGTATTGGGAACGAATGGATAGGTAATAACGATGTGATAACCGGAACGAATCCGCATTGAAACGTCGCGTTTGTGTTTTTCGCCCGCAGAATCCCAGTATGCCGATGGCCCGAGCCGGTTGGGTGCTGCGCACGCTGTTGCTAAGCGACCAGAACACGGTGCTCAGGGACCGGAAGACCGGCGGCGGCAGGTCCGTGGTCCGGAGATGCGCTTCCGGCAGCGAGCTGATCGACTGGCTGATGAACCTGGTGTCCACGGACCACGATTCGTTCAGCCGGCACGACGTGGTGGGCATGTGGCAGGCACTGCTCGAGGAAGGAGTCATATCGCACGGTGAGCAATGCATAAACGTAATAATACGCATAACCGTCGTAACATAATATCGCGAGGCCCGGGCGTATCGTAACGAGTTATCAATAATATCATTGGTTATACAATAAATATATATATATATATATATATATATGTATATTGTATAATCAATGATAATAGTTATATGCATGTTGAATCGATTTCGACAATATTATGCATTTGCTGTCTATTATTAACCACACGTGTTACGATAACATTATTCATTTTACCTATGTACGGTACGTTTAGATTAGTATTGCAATGTTTGCAGAAGTTAGTTTTGAATTTTTATGTCACGAAGAAAATGTTGTTCAAAATGAAACGTTATACCGTTTGATTACAATAATTCGTAGGATGGAAAAACAATTTTTGTTTTTTTTTTTTTGTAATTAACTCAACTTAATAATTAAACATGAGTTAAACGTACGATACTTTACTTGTGAAATTAATTTTAAACCTAATCGATATATTCAACAAGTGAATTAATTAAAGTCATTCACTTGAATTGAAAAAAAAAAATACTTAACTTAATTTCGCAGAGTTAAAATATACCATTAACCTAGTTTATTGTCATTATGCATCCTAGATTCACGTATTGCGTAGTACACTATATTCTTCGCTACGATGTAAGATGTTACATAATATAAATTTACACGAATACCATCTTTTTCCCATAGTTGAATTTTTATTTTTTCACTCTGAAATCGTCAATGAGGCTTCGTCGAACTCTAGGATCAATATTGATCATCTCCTTGAATAATATATCGGACACAGTACACGCACCACGTGTTATTTTTTTTTTACAATGTATACTTACGTCTTTAATGTCTTCGTCCTATGTTCGGATATGAATATTAATATTGACCCGTTAATGTCTAAACAGCTACCGGTGAGCATCCATTCAAAGATAAGTGTTTGTTTTACAACTTTTGGCAAGACAGAGAAGGCGCTCTGAACACGCCGACCATTCAAGACGTGGCGGAAGCCGAAGAGCATCTGGATGAAGCGTTGCAGGAACTAGTGCAGAGGGGTCCCGACGCTCATTTGCGTATGATCCTACGGTCACCGTAAGTACAACAGTATAATACTGACGAAATTACATTAAGCAAACTGTGAAAATATATAAATATTTTGTTACAAAAAGCACTTTTTAAATGCGAAAACCTTCTTTTTTAAATATATTACGAACCAATGATTGTTGAATTTTTCAAAAAATAATCATTGGAAGGTTAATTCAAACAAAACATTGACATTTCAACTCTCTGCCCGTTTATATCACTTGCAATGAAACTCAAGTTTTTTGTAAAAAATCCAATTTATTTTCGTTTTCCATACAGGAGCTCGGAGAGGACGCCTGAAGACTTGGAGTTGATATTCGAGGAGCTGTGCGAGCAAAGGGCACTGTCCCACCTGCCAAACTCGGTAAAACGGGAACTCGCATCCATCGTAGTGTTCGAGGCCCATCCGAGAGCCGGCCACACGGGTAAGTCATCTGCACAAGGTCAACGCCCACCCGTGGTCCATATACGGATACAGGGCTTAAAGTTGCGTGTATAAAATGTGAAACTTGAAAGTTAATAAAATTTAATAAATTCCTATTCATTGCGTAGTCACAAAAACTGTAACTTGCATAAAGAACCACCACGTAGATTTGGTGTATCGTGTGTATTAAGTGTCGAAAATATTAAACATTTCCTAAAATAATACACAATCAAACCACTTTCCAGAAGTTATAATATAGACTTATTTTAAACGGCAGATTTTAGGCACTGAGCGTACAGATATTATATTATAGTAGTTAGTATAGTTCAATTGAACGGTATGGGGAAGCCTTTTACCGTGCACGGTGGATGTACTACATACTTCCGGGTGATTAATTAGTCAACTGGAAATATAGCGCGATCATGATTTCTCCTTCAATTATTCACGAATGCCCAGTAAACCGTAAACACAAAAACTGTACACGGCAAAGCAACGTGCACGCAGTATTGGACAGAATTCCCCGTCGACGGCGGTCCGTATCTGCAGCTACTATACACCTCGTGTGCCTTGTAGTAGTTGTTGTTTTTGTCTGTTTTTGTACGGTACAATATTTTACTCGTATGTGTGTATAGTGTTCCGGCAAGGGGACGACGGGAAAGCGTGGTACGTGATTATGCAAGGCGCGGTCAGCGTGGAAACTTATTCCAAAGGAATAGTGGAATCACTTTACGATGGTGAAGACTTCGGTGGTTTGGCGTTAATACACAACGTGCCCAGGTAATGACATCGTTATAAATACCTTTTTTTTTCCTCATCACCGAATCAATTATCGTTACCGTTGTAATTTCCATCATGCGAAATCCAGATCGGCGACCATTACCGTTAAAGAAGACAATACCCATTTGCTACGAGTAGACAAAGACAGTTACAATAAAATCGTCCGAGATATCGAAGCGAATACGGTCAGGCTGAAAGAACTTGGCAGTGACGTATTAGTACTAGAAAAATCTCCTAGATTGCACAAGTACGTAATTTTAACCATTTTATAGATTAAAATAGCGAGATGTTTTTTTTGTTCCTAAACTATTATGAATGTTTTTATATATATATATATAATATTATTAGTTACACAATTATGATTTTAACTGATTGTGCACATACGTTATTGGTAAAAGATTAACATGAGAAACATTAACCTCATAAAAATTCTTCATCAATATCGTTTTAATTTATTATTAATTAACACTTAATACTTTTTAACTGATTTATAGATACATGATTATCGCTGGAACTCCGCAAAAAATTCTAGAACATCTACTGGAACACAGACTAAGTAGTACGAATGTCGCCAGTTCCAGAAATGACCCGTGTTTAGACGATTTCTTATTGACACACATAGTATTTATGCCCACCAGGACATTAGTGTCCGAACTGAATAAATAATATCCTTTTATAGCGAAAAATAAACACAATACATATCGGTAAAAATCATTATACGTGCAATACAACCGCAATATTTTGTGCGAATTATATGGTGTAGAATCGTACCAAATTACAATGTTATGTATAATTATTAATATATTATCATGAACGCGTTTCCTTAACTTATATGTTTACTTATCATATGGAAAACCCGGCGCAGGACCGAGAGTACACCATCAACTGCAAGAGAAAAGTGGTACAATTCGTCTATAGATGGGTGGTGACCATACGGCATCCGGTGTTCGATGACGTCGTTTCCATGTCGTTTCTAGAGGTGCTTAGAATTTTCCGTCGAACCGTCGGTCGTCCATGTGGTCATTTCCACGTTTTCGCGGACAACCAAAATTCGTTTACAAATAATTGAACAACATGCCGTGTTTTACGAATAATTGGTTTGCGCTTTGGTTACAGGAATTGGCCAGCGACGTGGAAGCCGATTGTCAACTGCTGGGCGGCAAGAGTCAAGCGTTGCAAGAGGAGGCTAGCCTCATGCATCATATCATGTCTCGGCTGAGAAGGTACCAGGACGAAAGATTAGAAACTTCGGGTTTAAAATGGAAGTTACCGCCCGGCGGTCAACCGATTTGCCTGTTCTCGGCGGTCAACAACCCGTCAAAGAATAATAGATCAATTATTCGACCGGGCGACGACAGTAAGCACTACAAAACCGCATAATAATAATAACATAGACAATAATATTATCACATAATTATAGCTCACTGTGCAGTTTACTGCAGAAGTGAAATCCGTCGGAAACCGTTGAACGATTATTTATATAATAAATAGTATCATATAATTTACTATTACACTTTACCGCACTTGATGTGACCAATTATTGTCGTCGACACGGGTACGCATTATAATAATGTGAGGCCGTTGTTCGTTTTCAATCTGCAACGGATTCAGTCGGGATTCCTGTGTACTTGAAATAATTAAAACGGAGTTTCGTTTTTCCATTCGGATAAGGCCACATGTTGTTTTGTTGTTTTAACGCGTACTAGATAATGACCATGATTCAGATTTTATACTATTAATAACTTATTATTTTAGAATTCTGAGATAAAATAACATATTCTGTTATAAGCAACAAGGGTTTCATATCTTATAAATTCCCCCGGCATGATTTTGCCTGTTTTCGAAATATTAGTTTTGTAACGCTATAGCTGTTTATCCAGTTTTGGTACTATTTATCTTTATATATATATATGTATTTTTGATTTGTTCAGTATGTTCCGTAAATTTTGTAATTAAAAACTAACATTGCGGGAAAAGTTTTGTGATCATAGTAAAATAATCCCTGTACCTACTTCCGTCTCATTTGTTCATATTGTTCAAATGGGTATTAATGCGTAAATAATAATTATTTAATATGTATACATTTTTCAAATTGCTAACAGAAGAAAAATTTTGTGTATACACAAATAATATTGTACCCGTGATATTTTTCATGTCTTTCGGGCATTTTGTAGCGCTAGTTTAAAGATTTTTCAGGTCATGAAATAGCGCATATTAATTCATCACTAAAAACCGAGCGATGTTATTAATGACCACGTGTTTGTTGCAGTTATATTCCGCGTGTACTGCGCCGATCACACGTTCTGCACGTTACGGCTGCCCGTCAACGCTACGGCGGAAACGATCAAAGTGGGAGCGTACGAAAAGTGCAGCCTCCGCCATCCCGTGCAGGACCTGAGGATAGTGGAAGTGAAATCCAACGGCGAAAGGGTACCGTTCAGAGACAGTGAGCACTCGATACCCACCACCGTGGCGCTCAACAGTTGTATATTTTTAACGCCAAAAGACCACATGGACGCACTGGTAATTATTAGAACGCGTAATATTGTAACCTAGATCAAATCCAATATCGTTTGACCTAAGCATAATACTGTTGACGATCGGTGGAAATGAAAAAATAATAATAATTATAATAACACAAAATTCCTACGGCATAAAATGGAACAATTTATGTAAGACGGAAAGCCGTGGCATTTTGTTCGGTACCGACGCGAAAAGTCGCTTTCTCAAACGAAAATGTTTATGACATCTGTTTGTACTTGTTATAATAGCACGATTTATAAATGTACAGGAAACTCTATGAAATACCTTGTTCACTCACGTGGATTATGACTTATGAGTTATTTTCGCAAAAAAAAACATATATATTATGTTTAACTATTAGTATTGTATTACAATAATGCGGTGCGTGTACACATTTTAGACGTGCGTGCCGGAACAAGAAAAATCGGAAGGAGCGGAAATATCTGGAGATTTTGATTCGCTGAGCACCAAAGAACTTGCGTATCACATGACGCTCTTTGATTGGGATTTATTCTGGAACGTCCACGAGGTATGTGCTGCGCTTATAGGATAATTACGAGTATAACATCAGTACACTAGAATCTCGATAGATATAATATGCAAGTCCAGGGCAAGTAAATATTGATTCCAATTGTCGAACACGGATATTTTTTTTTTTTCGATTTGCAGTTGCCTTATCGATATTGTAATAAAATACTCGAAATCGAGTCAGCTTCTTTCGTCGAGAGGTTGAAATAAATGTAAATTTTAATTTTATTTGATCTAGTACGAATTGATATACTTGACGTTCGGCAGACATCGATTCCAGCAGATCACGGCTAATTTAGACATATTTCTCAGACGATTCAACGAAATCCAATATTGGGTTATCACTGAGATATGCATGTCGCAAAACATATCGAAGCGGACCAACATATTGAAGAAAATGATTAAATTGGCCACATAGTAAGTACACGTATTACGTGTATAATATTATTAATATTCGATATGATGTTTCCAAGTAACAAGTATATCAAAGCCGTTTGGACCATAGGTGCCATAATAATATTTTAACATTACATTAGATCGCGAATTCCGATCACTGTGAGTCTGTGATCATGAATAGCAGTTTAGAAATCGATTTTTAATTATCATATTTAATACGGTAATTTGACTTTGGAAATAAACAACAAACGAGTAGATTAGCGCGATCTATCCATAGAGTATGAGAAACCCGTTTTAAAGGAAATTAATATAAAAACGGTTATAGTTCGTAACACACCAAGATTTTAAATTAAAATAACTATACAACATTTTATAATAGTTTTTTGCCTTTTTTTTTGTGGCAATTTTAATAAAAAGTAAATGTAAACATTTACTGGTTTCTTTATCCCTAATATCGTATTATTGTTAATGATTTTAAATTCATCGTTATTTCCACACAAAAACATAATTATCATCCATAGACCATCCTTGCAGAGGAAAAATCTATCGAATAGTTTCACATCGTGCTCGTCGAATTATGTTTTTCGGTTTGACAACGTTCGTCGTGTTACGAGTGTCGGTTGTTGTTTTTTCTTCATTTTCTTAATATTATATTCGTTATTTTAACTCGATGACGTGCCGACTGATTACAAACGTTTTATATTATCTCGTGGAAATGACCGAACGGAGGTTATAGTATACTCAATACGTCACGGTACTCTATGCATTTTCCTGCGTAGAAGTGAACGACTAACGAACCAACGAATCGGATGAAATAATAATAATGATTTTTGTTTCGGATCGGGTACCACGACATGTTTTGATGTCGAAGAGGTCTCGTTTAGACGTCCAAACCGTCAGACGCGCGCGTTGAGCGGCTACGAAAAAGTTACAATATTCTAAAACGCACGTCGTCAGTCGAACGTATACATACAATATTAATATTATAGAAATGATAATTGGTAGTGGTGCAGACGTCGGGTTAGGTGTGTGTTGTTTTGCGTTTGAAAGTTGGCTTTCGCGCAGTAGGAGCAGCACGAAATAAGCTGCGTGCAGAGTCGAGTTGATCTTTCTCGTCGTCACTCGTAATTCGTCTAAACAATAATATTAGTCAGCGGTCGATCAAAAATCTATTTTTATTTCAACTCGTAACGCAATGTCGACTTTTTCTCAGATTTTAAGAAATAAACGCGTTACATGATGTTCACAAGTTCGCAGCTATCCGTATGTAAAATGTTCACATTGTTGTAATATTTTTTATTTTTTACTGTTTGTTCAGTGCACATGATGTAGGTATATACGCATCACAATAAGAGGTATTAATGCCCTTAAAATATCACTATATGCACGTGTTCAACGACCGTATTGTTGTCTGCAACCCTTAGATGGCAACAACCCTGAACAGTACTGTAGGAAATAATAATATACATATTATAAAAACATTGTTCAATAGGTCTTAGGGTTTTCTCAAAATAATTCATCATTATTGTTATTTAATTTCTTGTGAAATGTAAATCACAAATTTCGGAAAAAATTAATCTCAGAAGTCCTGTACTTACATCAACATTTTTCATTTATATACCACAAAGGGTATAAAAAAAACAAAGGATACCACAAAGATCTCCATGTTTCCAAAACATGTATTTTCGTTTCAACGTTTAAATACACATATCAAACAAGGTGAAAAGTTTTTATTCTGAGAATATAATTTATCTATTGTTCGGTTTTATTATTCTTTTTTTATTTTCCTCCTACGCTTCCAACCCTGATGAAAATATTCAACTCTACAATTTACGATTATGCTAAACAATGAAGTAATTATATTATGTGATAATTGTTTTGGATATTAGCTGCAAGGAGTATTACAATTTCAACGCTTTCTTCGCCATCCTGATGGGTTTGAGCGACGTGGCTGTAAGCCGGCTATCGACTACTTGGGACAAACTGCCGTCGAAATCCCGGAAACAGTTTACCGAATACGAAGCGCTCATCGACCCCAGCCGGAATCACAGGGCGTACCGGATAACGGTGGGCAAATTGCCTTCGCCCATGATACCGTTCATGCCTTTGCTCATCAAAGGTGATTAATTTCAATCGCATTATTCGCGCAGTGTACTGTATCGTGTAATATTATAATAATGTAGCTCAGGTAAATGCACGTAGGCCTTTCGGCCCGTCCGTGGTCGTCGGACGGGTTTTTTATTGCAGTGTGAGCAAATGGGGCTGGGACGCGAGAGAGCTTCATTGTACGGTCGCGCTATCATTGTAATCGCGCTGTTTGCACGTTTCGCTTTTAACCGGTCAATGTAACTGACACATAACATGTTGTAATGGTCGATGCAAAAACAACAACGTAATCGATCACATTAAACATTAAATAAAGCATCGAACGAGCGTACGGCCGGAAATCAATCAAGGCGAAGAATTTCCGGGGAAATGAGGACAATAATATTATTATTATTAAACAGCAGTCAATCATTCCCTTCGCTGCCTAGTGAAATAGCAGTAACGGGAAACAGTCAAAAATATTATAGATATTAAAAACCGTGTACGTTTCTCTACCGTTTGGAATGTCGTGCGTTCAGATGGACGAGGACACTGGTTTTTTCCGCGCGAAATACAATATAATATTACCCTTAATGTTTGTTGTCATATTTTCCTAAAGGTGTCAAATCCGGCTATTTAATAAGGGGTAAAATTAAGGCGATTTCTTATACAGTTGCGCGACGGTATTTCAAATCACTGTCGTTGTGTTAGTATATTAACGATTATAAGTGTGAGTGTGTATAATATAAACGAACAGTGACCGGAGGAATCAAAGCCCGCGAACGCACGTAAGGCCGTAAGGGCACGTCGTCGTGGTATGAAAAATTAAAATCTTAAAATTTATGAATAAAAACGATTTTATAGGAAAATGATGACGTCTCATAGAATGGTTGGATTCTGATCTTTTTTTTATTTATTGAAAGAGGACAATTTTGTACAAGTTGGACTCCGATTTATTATAAAATTTTACGTAAGGCTGAAAACATTTTTTTTTAAAAAATGCCCACATTTTAAGATATTAAATCACTTATTTACTGTTCCTATAATTTGAATTTCAAAAATCGAATTCCAATGTGACCTGTGTAAAGTGTTTAGAAATAAAAAAAAAAAAGAAGAATGATCAAAATTCAAAAATTCTACGAAACGTGAGTGTTTTCCTTGTGAAGCAGTTTTTTTTTATACTGAAATCACATCGGCTTCGACGCCCTTAAACATTGCGACTACCGCCTTCACGCATCTGACTGCACTGTGGAACTCTACACAAGCTTGTTGTTAATGTATGATAAATGATAATACGTACGATTAACTATGATAAATATGTTTGCGCTCTCATTTCCTATTCGCACACTGTACACGCCTAAGTGTAATACACACCACGCCGCCGGCGTGCGTTACTATTCGTAAATAAAAAAAATTGGTTAAAATTCCCAAAACGTTTGTTTACAGACATGAAATTCACTCACGATGGAAACAAAACGCACGTGGACGGATTGGTGAACTTTGAAAAAATGCACATGCTGGCGCAGACCATGAGAACGCTCAGATACTGCCGAGCCAGACACCTAGGTGAAGCATAATTTATTGTTATACTTGTTACATCCATACACACGCGTGTTAAGTGTTTAGTAGATACCTAGTATTCATTATTTACCACGTCATCCATGGTTGGGATACAATAACAATGTGGACTTTGAATCCCCTACTTCCTGCAGTGATTCAGGCCAACGCAGGTTTTTCATATGGATGGTACTTGCCAAAACGAACCTTCTTATCGACCAAATATAATAAAATAATTTCCTCTTTTTGCCCACAGTTTCACGTTCAATATTTATGGACGCACTGTCTCAATATTAATTTAAAAAAACCATTTGGCATAACACAAAAATATATTATATTTGTGCGTTGAAATAATTATTGTATAATATATTAATAAGGGTATTTTATAATTATACACATGATTACTCAAATTAATATCGTTATTAATTGTAACTAATAATCTAGTAGTTAATATCAAACAAAAACTATTTTGTGCAGATAAAATTATGAGTACCTACTTATACAACAATATAATGAATTTGAGTCGATAAAAGTCGATATAATTTTATTAAAAGTTTAAATCTACATAAATCTATTAAGTTTCAATAGCAATTTAATTATACAATCACATGATTAATCACTAATCAATAAACAATCATATAAGATACATAACATAAAAATTTTATAGACAAATACTTATTATAAATACTCATAGGTATTATACAATAGTTATTTTAATTTACCTCTACAAACACAACTTTTAAATGGATCAATAATTATTTCAACACATACACATAATATAATTTGGGAGTGGAGGTATTAGAAGTCACCTTTTTTAATTCCTTTATGAAAACAATTTTGACATGGAGTAATTCAAAATTTTAAACGCGCTATCGTGGGCGAAGATAGTGCATTTATTTTTGGACAAAAAGAAGAAACTACTTTATCATATTTGGTCGAAAAGAAAATGGTAATTTTTGGGTGAAAGGAGTTGCGCCGTTTCACGTTTGGAAGGAACATACCTTTTTTATCCACCTACCTGCCCACTAAAATGTTATTAATTTTTTTTCAACCGTGTTTCAGTGTTGGACCCACCAGTGTCGAAAAACGAGGCGGACGTCAAGGCGTACGTGAGCTGCTTGAGGTGCATAAATAACGAACGGACGTTGATGAGCATGTCGCAGAAGCTGGAGCCCAGGAGAACTTAACGCACAGGAACAGACGCCTGCAGTGTTAAAGCCGCATCCACATTGTTTTAAATAATATTTTATTCGTATGATTTTTTTTATTATAATCTCGTGTAAATAACGTACACTGTGTGAGCTGTGTGTACGTGATTAAACTACAATATACGTGTCTTAATGATCTGTAAAAATGCACGAACACTAATCAAAAACTGAAAACGATGATATTATTATGATATCACAAATTTTGATTTTTACTTTTTTTTATATGAAGATTAGACGTGTTTATATATTACAGGGTAGAAATACGTCGCAGTATTTTTGTTCGTTTGTTCTTCATTTGCTAAGTACTATTTAGAAATAGTATAATATAAGTTATAATGTAAGACAATCAGAGAACGATGATAATCATTGGCAGATAGAGGTTAACAATAATAACGGATACGAGACGGTTTGCATAATGCAGCGCGTAACGAATGCGGGTTTTCATCAGTAACCCGAGATTGTTTCTTTTCTTGTTTATTTATTTTTTATTGTAATTAATATTATATTATTGTTACAACTATATGCATCACGGAAACACCATAGGTTCTTAGAGCTTGATAAACTTAATAATAAAATAATGTAGTTATGTTAAAAATGTATTGTAATTCTAGACGTACGGAGAGTGCGACGAAAGTATTCAGTGCGAAACGCCGCAGCCAGTAGAACCCAATATAGTGATTATATATTATGACCGTTTTCTCGGTACCTACAACGTCGCGCAATAATAACACTTTATGACGGACAAACGCATAACGAAGATATTATGCTTGCAGTCGAATAATTTAGCATTGGCGTTTCCTCATCCCAGCTGCAGTGCCCCGCCACTCTTTCTTATATATTAATTAATCAAACGGTAGTGGCGGTGGTCGTTTTAACTGAATATATTTTCGCACTCGAAATGTATTATTAAATTAGTTACATAATATAAAATACATGCGTTGTATATGCGGTAAAAATTATAATTATATATCATAATGTATATTATGTCATATGTGTAGTATATTTGACAATATTACTATCAATAATGAGAAATAGGTACCTACCTATAACATATGTATATGATACGCATCGGCTATGTAATGTTATATATATATTTATTACTATGTACACCTTTATTATAATAATAGGTACATACATTATATATTATATCCCATTAAGATCTAGTCTATTTAAATATTTTGAATAGTATACTTTTTTCGACTACACTTATTTTTTTGTTCTTTTTGTGATAATAATTATGGGTCCATTTTTCCTATTTACAAACATCTTCGATCGTTGGTTGATCTTTTTTTTTGTTGTTGTTGTGTGCTATACTCAAACAGCATTGTGAGTTAAATAACTATTAGTGATTTATACATTATTATTATTAAATATACCACGTGTAATTGTAATATGTTTCTTAAAACCGTATTACTCAGATCGTTTGTTATGATATTTTACATAATATTATTGTATAAGTACATACGTATATTATATATTATATTACTACAGGATACATGATATATGATATATTATACGTTTTATAGTCATACCATGATATTTCGTCATAAACCTGGAATATTGAATGTTTCGTCGATTTTCATATTTCTCACGTACGGTATAGCTGGTACCTTCACGTCTTTGTAACATTTTCGTTTTTCATCTTTTTACTCGTTAACGCTGTTTTTTTTCTTGTCATACGGTTTTTTTTTTTTGTACATTTTTACATAAATGTGCTACTCAATCATACAGAGTGTTGTAGTAGTCATGTAGACTCTAAATTTTATGTATAGTTTACAATTTATTGTTAGACATAATAATAGTTACTCAATTCTATTTATATTATTTTATTATTATCAACTGTTTGCATTATAATGGTTATTGTCTTTGTATTATATTTATATTTTGATGTATACATTCATTTATTATTCTTATTTTTAATATTTATTTTTACCGTTATTATTATAATACATGTGCTCTTTACACTTACAACTCGTTAATTTTTTTTTTTTGTATATATATATAAATAACATTATATATATTATAACATTATTTATATATATATATATATATATATATATATATATTATTTATGTTAAAATTTAAACGATATTTTACATTCTAAATAAACATACAAAATGAGCAGAAAAAATAATCGAAGCTTTTTATAGAATAGAATCTTAAAAATGAAATGTATCATAATATTACCAGTAAATAGATTAATATAATTTGTTTTAAAAATTCAAGATGCACGTGGATGTTTTTGAAATGAAATCAAAAACCACCCGCGTGAGATTATAAAAATCTTATAAGTCACTTTGTATTATTCCCGATTTGCCTAAGAAGTGATAAAATAAAATATCTGTCAGTAATGACCTCCAATCACACTATTACCTACTAGTGTGAAAACTTGTAAAATATTATTACAATTTTGTTTATGTAAAAAATATAAAAATATATAAATTTTGAGCAAATAAAAAATAATTGTTTGCCACAGTTTAACAACTGGCTACACATGATCCAATAACGTGCTACTAGCTTAATTCGAGTTTGAACTGAATAGGTACCCGACCTATTGGCAACATTATCATAATATGATTGACCTTTAAGAAATTTAATATCAATATCATGCTTATTAAATGTAGAAAAAAAAGCTTCTACTATTGGTTTAGCTTTGTGTCCAATACTTCCCATGAATCTTAAAAACCAGGCTCTCCAATACTATTTACATATCTTGTAAGTTAATTATAAATGAAAACTGGACATCATTTCATATAATATCTGATGTAGTGATGTCGAATCAATGTTAATCGAATAATATGTTGGAGATCTTAATTCTTCTACAAATTACAATGGTACTTATTACTTTTTCAGCCAATATTTTAATAAACTGTTCATAAGTAAAAAATGACATATAGGATGTATATCCTTTACCTGTATTTCCATATTTTAATATATGTTTTGATAGAAAGGGATCATACTTAGCAATAAGTTTCATAGTCATTATAAAATTACAATTATTTTTACCAGATGATTCAAAACTGTCATAATATGTCAAAATAGTTCATACTTCACCACCCTGCCCTCTCCTTAAAGTTTCTCCAGGGAGGGTAATAGCCCACCCTGCCATATAAAGATGTAAGATATTAAATGTTTAGATTACTATTATAGTATTATAGGTACTTACAAATATCATGAAGCATAAATAAAATGTATATATATATATATTACAATAGACACATTTAATAATAATATAGGTAACCACTCACTTATTTTTATAAAATACAAGTTGACCAACTCGGTTTCGCACAACACATTCATGGCCGGAGCATTGTTTATAACGGATTTATATTATTGAAAACCTAGCCCGTAGCCATGTATAGGGCCAGATTTACCAATAGGCTGAGTAGACTACAGTCTAAGGCGCAAATCGGTTAATGTTAATTTTTTATGAACATAGAAGCTGTGAATGAATAGCATGTACTTAAAAAAAGTAGGTTCCTCCTCCTGAAACCTTTCTTTTCAAATTACATCGTAGGGATGCCAAATTAACCCAAACCTACTGGTGACAAACTCCTCCAGCAGGCCCTAGCCATATAACGTATAATTCTAGGCACATACTATTATACACATATAATACATATATATTAATTTTATTATATTATACCCAGATGGAATACATACATACTAACACCGTAAATTTCATATCACCTAGAATTATTAATTTATCTATCTTCTACCTTTCTGCATAAAAATATTTAGCTATTTGTTTGGTTCGCTTTAATTCGAAAATAGCTTCATGTATTTAAATAACTTGTTTTTATTTTATATTTATTTTGATTAGTTATTTATATATTAAAAATAATAAAAGGAAAAAAACGCCTAATTTTACCAAAAACAGACATTTTCTTACATTTTAAAATCTCAGATTTCAACTTAACTAGTAAACTTTCCAAAAATGTTCTATCTTACAAACCATGTCTAGACAATTACGAACAGTATAAAAAAACGTGTTCCAATGAAAAAAAAATGGATCAAAAAGTGTCTACGGATCAAAATGTATCCGGGGGGACAATTTGATCTTATGGGGACATTTTGATCCTCGGATCACCTTACCGAATTATGAGTTTTTTAAATTGTAATATTTAGACAACAAATGCGCGTGCATGTTAATAAATCCTCATCCAATGATCCAAATCCAAATAATGTCAAATGTAAATATGTTTCTTTGATTTCTAATTTTTTTTAATATATTAAAATTAGCAATAATAATTAAATCCCTAGAATCTAAATAAAATTTTAAAATAAATTAAATCAACAATCTCCTAAATTTTTATTTAAATAGTTAGCACTAATTTTTTATGTTAATACTAATTTTAAATTTCTAAACGAATTGCCAAAATAATTTTTCTTTTTGATTCTAAATATAATCAGTTTATTAAAACCAAAATCAAAACCTGTGGGGTCTAGCGAACCCCTTCTAATTTTTATTTTAGAAAATGATAAAACCTGTATAAAATTTAGGTACTTTTATTATTAAAAATATTGTAAACAATTTTAAAATAAATCACTCTCAAATGGAAATTAGTATAATTTTAAATTTAAATAAATAAGTTCACAATAAATTATATTACAACTACAATATGTATTCACAATTTTATAAATATATGTATTTGTAATATTATAATCTCAATAAATCAAAGGAAAAGAAAACTTCAGTCTGAGAAGTATCTCTTTTCTATAAAACTGAATGTAATTAGTTGTTTGTTAATTTGAAATTTTACATATGATATATTTATTCACACAATTTTATAGTACTACAAGCGTAATAATAAAATTACTATTATAATTGGCAGGAGGGAAACAAAAACATCAACAAAATTGTTTGAATTCACTTTTCTAGTTATATAATATTTTATAAACTCTGCATACTGCTAATACTTTAGTTTTTCAACATTAAAATCAAAATAACAAGATCCATTTAATGATAATTGAGAAAATAGGAAACTTTAATTTTTCTTTTGAACATTTAGGAATTATTAATAAGTTAAATAAATTGTAATAATTGTGTCAACTCATTAATTATCTCTTAACAATGGTTCAGATACCATTTTATCTCTAGTGGCCAAATAAGATTCACGTTCCTTATCTGGGTATTTAGTTGGTAAATTTGGACTGTTTAAATTAACTTTTGCTGGGTATCGTGTTCCTGCTATTTCTACTTCATATTCACCCGATGTTACATACTCATTTGATATTGGTAAGGCATTGCCATTACTATCTAAATTCTGAACGAATCCTAGACATACCTATAAACAGGTTTTTTCACAATAAAGTACAATTTTCAAGTATAAATTATTCTAATACATACTTGTTTTTTAAACGTGAATCCATAACTAGCTGTTGTTGTAGATCCTACAAATTTTCTATCCCTGAAAATTGGTTCTCCACCCCAACACCACAACTCAGAGTCTGGATCGTGATCATTCAATAATAATTGGACATATAATCGTTTTATGCCTTCTTTTTGTTGACGTAAAAGAGCATCTCGGCCAATGAAATTAGTCCCTTTCTAGAAACAAAACAATAATTTTCAAATAAATAATAGAATAAGGTTTTTTATATAACTCACATCAAATTTCACTCTCCAACTTCTTCCACACTCTAATGGTGTAGTTGTTGTATCCAAGTCTTGGCCCCAAAATGCATAGAACTTTTCTACTCTCAATGCTTTCATTGCATAACCACCAGCGTGTTTTAAGTTATATTTTTCCCCAGCTTGAATTAATGAATTGTAAACGTGCAGGGCAAACTACAATAAAATCAAACAAAAACTATTTTTGTAAAAAATTGTAATAAACTGATAATCTATTGTAAAAGATTCATTTTGTTTTTAATAAAATCAGAAATGAACACAAGATTTTTTAATTTTAAAAATAATTAAATTTACTAAAGATGGTTATTTCTATAAATATTGTCTAAATGAAAAATGTGTCAATAAAAATTATCCTTAATTTCACTCATCCTCATAGCTACATGTGAAGATTGAAAGGTACAGTAGTAAAAAGAAAATTAATTAATATACAACTATTCAAAATAATATTTATTCATTAAGGCTTTTTTATATAAAACCTAATTAATCTTAAATATCACTGTTTAAGTAGTATAAAAATGTACTTAGGTAATAATAATATTACCTCATTTGGTATGTACAAAACATAACCTAGTTCCCCAGTATGAGTAAGATTTAATGCTCTGATCCCATTTGCCAGGCCAACGTCTAATTCTTTATAAGTAAAAAATGGAAATGACTTAGGACTTAAATCAGTCTCGGTTAAATCAGATAACAGATGCCGTGTAAAAGGACCCATTATACAAATGGCAGTGAACATTGAAGTAACATCAGTCAAAGATACTGAATTATCTGTTGGTAAATGACGTTGGATCCAAATTTTGCACCGTGTTTGTTGAATTGTTGGTGCAATCATCATATAACTGATAAAATAAAAATGTATTTGTATTGTTAATTATTTTACTTTATCATTATTTTAAATATAACTTACTGATTTTCTGATAGTCTAATAAGACTGCAATCATTTTCATAACCTCCACGAACATTTTGCATACCAGTATGAATAATACTACCAATTGGTACGTCTACATCATTTGAACAGAGATATTGTAAAGAGTTCACTACTTCAGAACCCTTTGACTAAAAATATAATGATTAACTTATTGAATAAAATAATTAGCATTTTGTTATAAATAAAATAAAAATAAAATAATATATGAAATAACATAGGGATAATTCATGATCCAGAAGCTGTTCAAAATCGTTTTCTTCGTTTCTTATCATTTAAATTTTAAATCGAACGACCACTACATGTTGATTATAATGGAGTTTTATCATATTTCAATATACAATCGTTAGACACAAGGAGGTGTAACAACTAACCTCCATTATTCATTTTTATTAAAATTATTAAATAATTCTATAGATTGCCCTTATTTACTAGAACTATTAAATTTTCGAATTAATACCAAATCCACTAGAAATAAAGAAAGTTTTTTAATTAATAATGTTTCTAAAACATACTTCAAATCATCACCCATGAATATACTGATGACTATAGGATACACTATGGATATTAATTTTGGCTGTAAATTATATACCACTTAGGATGTATTTTGTTATATTAATTAAATGTTAATTTTTATTGTATCTGTGTCACTACACAATTTTATATATTTATTGTTTTGTAAATGAAAATTTTTTCCGTCAGTAAAGATAATAATAATAATAATAATAATAATAATAATAATAATAATAATAATAATAATATTAGATTCTAGATTATTAAAAACATCCTAACACTTTAGGAAAATAATAAATATTACCTATACTTAAAAAACAATAATTATGATTTTAATAGGAGAGTAACAAAATATTTGAATAGCTAATTAATTTTTACTCTGGTTTTATATTTTTAACTGTAACCAGTTACCATGAATACTAGGAAATGTTTCTTATCAACAGTTGATTTTTATCAACAACTTCATAACAGATAACTTGACTACATAAAAATAAGGTTATTGAAATTATAACATTTCATATTTATTTGAATATCTAATTTCAAGTTTGAAGTTTTAACACTATTCGTGATATAATTGAACAATATGTCATCTAAACTTAAAACCATTGACTTCGAAGTATTTGGCCGTGTACAAAAAGTGTTCTTTCGCAAATGTACCCAAGAGCAAGGAAAACAATTAGGATTACGAGGTTGGTGTCAAAATACACCCAGGGGAACTGTGATCGGTACAATACAAGGGCCAACGGAGAAAGTAGAAGAGATGAAAAAATGGTTGAAAGAAGTTGGAAGTCCGGCAAGCAGTATTGAAAAAGTAGAATTTAAGAATCAAAATGATATTGAAGATTACACGCATACAGATTTTGAAGTTATTAGGAAGAAATAATTTTTTTTTGATTTGTTGGGAGTCTGTAAGATATTAGTTTTGAATAATAAACTTTGAATGTTAAAACAATATAAGATGTGTTGTTTTTAGATAATCACTTGCTTCTCTTATTTCGTTAGGCTTTATAAAACGCTCAAATGTTACTTAGGACTTGATACTATTAGATCAAAGTTCTAATAGCGAATTTAGTTTACTGAACATTAGATAAAAGCAATTTTGAAGTTAAATGATGCTAATATTTAACTTTATATGATACTAAAATATTTCAAGGTTACACTCAAGCATGATTATAGTTAATTTAATCATAGTTACAAACTAAAATTATGGTCTCGTAAATAAATTCAGTTTTCGTCATACAAAAATACTACAGTACCATTGATTATAGAATATTATATAGTATATTCTAAAATCAATGATAGTACCTACATGCACATGTTATCAACTAAAGGTTTTCAGATTATAAAATGTAGACACACATCTTACTTCAGAATTCATACATCAGTATACCACTTAGATATTTATTATTTAGTATTTTTCCAACCACATTATTTGTTTTGTATTTACTTTTAATTAATAAAAATGAATATCCAAGTCCACAACACATTTAGGCCCACCAACTTTAATATATATATCATTGAATAAAATATATAATAGTTAAGTAATTGGTATAACTATTTAAAATTTAAAATTCTGAAATTGGAGTTAAGTAAGAATTTTCACAAATAATTTTTCCGTAAACACTTTTGGGTAAGGAATCTTAAAAATAAGATTCAAAATTGTCTTATAAGGTGTATGTACTAGGTATAATAAACATTTTAAATGGTTTTCAATAATAGATTTGCATGATTAAACTTTATTTTTCAAATAACAGGACTATACAATTTTTATTTTAAAGAAATAATAATTTATTAATTTACTTACTTGAATATCCAGTTTTGTAAAAGAAGAATAATCTAAAAGACTAACATTTTCTCTACAGGCTTCATATTCAGACTCAACAATGTCAAACCAATCAGGCTTCCCGAATGTATTGGTCTTGGCCATAACAAATTGTTTTGAATCAACAGTACCGTTTAAATGCGCTAAAAATATATAACAGAATAATTGTACATTAAATTTAATACAATTAAAGTGCAACAAAATTAATTATAGTTAACAAACCCTTTGCGAGATCTGGTTCAAACCAACTTGGCCTTTCATATCCCATAACTTGTTCAAATACAGCTCCAGCTTCCTTTAATTTTGGATAAATTGGAGACATTCTTAAATTACGCCCTGTTATAAATTCGTTATTTGGATATGGGAGGCTATAATGTCTACCTAAAAAAAAAAAAAAAATGATAAAAGTGGAATAGGATGAAATATTTTTTAATAAATGTATAACTGGAGAATAATATTATAAGAGAACGTTCTCTATACTGGAATGGTCCATAGAATAAGTTTCATTTTAAATGTGTAAAAAATGTATGATATTCTTATACTATATTATATTCTTAGAAATCCATTTTTACTTCAAAAATAAATACCAAAAACAAATAAAACATACCAGGTACTTCTCTTACTCTATCTCTAAGGAACCTTCTGTTGTTATGTAATCCTAAGAAACGACTCATATCTAATTCATACAAGTCATAATTAGAAAATCCATTTACAATAGTTTGAGCAGTTCCTTCGCCAACACCACCAGCAGCTGATATCCCAACAGTCTTCATACCAGCAGCAACATAGTAATTTTTAATCTGAAATTTAAATTAAACTAACATGAAGAAGAATATTTTACATTGGTAAATTTATATACATATAAGAAGTAATTACTTTCTATTAGTTTTCCAATATAACTTTATTCATATTTAAATTGTATACTTCAATTATTTTTAGTGTATATATTACAATGTTCTAGAACATTATCATTAACAATGGGGTATAAAAACAGATGTAGAAATTTATCAGTATTAATACCCTTATTGTTTAAAAATAAAATATGATATAGTAAATCATTACTCAGAACATACAAATATAAATTTTTTCAAACTATTAATATAATAAAGTTTAATAATCATCAGTTCTTACTTTTATTTAAAACCAACAATATTATAATATTGAATTAATGAATGATGTAAAATATTAAATAATACATACTTCTGGTGCTTGACCAACAATCCATTTACAGTCTGGAGAAAATGTTTCGGCAATATTAACTAAACTATCAAGTGAAGCATTAGCTAATGATGGAACTCTATGTAATAATTGTTCAAGTAGTACATGGAAGTGGTCCCAATCTGCAAGTAATTCTCTCCCAGCTTGAGTGTCTGAAACCACATTAAATTATAACAATCAAATAATTTCTCAACTAGATTCAATATTGTTATTGTTTACATGAAGTATAATAATGATGAAGAGATGTAATCAAATGTTTAATAAATTATTAATTATTAAATGTTGTAATGGACAGCAAAAGAATAATTATTGTTTCAAAACATATTATACTGATAAATAAAACATTAAATGTATTTATTAATGAGATGAAATATTATATTTTGAATACAATTATTTTCCATCTTACATCACTTAATTTTTATTATTAATAACAACTGAAAATATAACAAATAACTAATAGTACTTCTATAAACCATTTGATTAAATATATATATACATATATATATTTGTGTACATTTTCTTTTTTCATAATTGTATAAATTTTGTTAATTACCTGGGCATTTCTTGTTTTCAAATGTAGGTTTAGCTTCAAGTTCAAACCCACCAGCTAGTATACATCCATTTAACTCTTTAAAATATATTTGTCCATCTAAATCTCGAACAACTAGAACAATATTAATGAATACATTTAAGTATTATACATGAATATATCTTCCAATTTATCTATGTTATCTATTAAGCTTATTTACCAGGTGTTAATAAATCAAGATTTGGTATAGGTTTTGTACGAAGGTAATAGTGTTCAACTGGATGAAGGGGTACTTTGACTGTAGGATTGCTACGTTGTCCAATTTTGCGTGCCCAAAATCCTCCACAGTTTACATAATAATCACACTCAACTGATCCCATTGATGTATCAATTGCTATGACTTTACCATTATCACAAACGACTTCTAATAATTTACAATTTTCAATCACTGTAACACCTGACAATTACAACAATTTAATAATAAATACTTATAAAAAGGTAACATTTTTAAATATGTTTATTCTAAAATATTAATTTACTTAATATGAGTAAATGCGAACATTGAATGTTTAGTAATCAATTAAACACAGTCGACTAATATAAATCAAAGCACATAAGAATTATTAAACCCTAATAAAATATAATAACCTACTATGAGGTAAATCAAATTTAAAAATATAATATAATTTAATATTTTTACAATACTTATTTAATACTGTGTATCAGTGGTGTGTGTACTTTAATTGAGGCACGTACCTCAGTTAAAAAAAGAGTGATGGGTGTCCTCTCACAAATAATAATTTTTGACTTAAATACTTATACACTAGATACTTTCTTTTAGTTACCATACAATAAGTAATATTAAATTTTAAAAAGGTAAGACATTGAAATATGAAATGAGAAAAATATAACGATAATGGTTAAACTTATAAAGACACGTTTAAGTTTTACAATGGATCAGGATCGATTGGAAAGTTTACTGTTTTAGAGCTGTGAAAATATTTTTTAAACTGAACGACTACACAAAGGTATAATGTATTATCTCCAATTACCATGTAACAAAACACATAATATTGAAGTAATAATAATAATCATGTTGATTTGTACCTTTCTGTTTAGCAGCTTCAAAAAGGGATAGACATATTTTGTAAGAATCTGCTACACCATCATCAGGTATCCACAATGCTCCTTTAATATCATCAGTTCTAATAAGGGGGCAAAGTTCTTTTGCTTGTTTTGGATCAACTATTTCACAATTGATGCCCCAAGGACTAGTTTAGATAAACATAAGGTTAATATGATAAAATTGATATTACAAAAATAATTAAATATAAAGTAATTTCTTACCCAGATTGGGATTTCATTCTTTTAAAAACAGTCATGCGATCTCTTGTGCGGGCAATACAAAGGCTACCGCATTGCTTCCAGCCGGTTTGAAAACCTCGAGATTCTAAATCTTTGTAAAGCTTTATACTGGATTGACATAGTTTGACTTGGCTCAGGGTGGGTTTGAAAACACCCACCAGATCCGAAGAAAATGAATTCTTTCCACCTCCTAATCTGCGGGCAAAATCAATAATAGTATTTAATTGTCAACTTATCCGAGGGATACATTAGGAAACAATGGTTGATTTACTTGTCCTGTTCTATGACTACAGTCTGTGGGCCCCATCCCAGTTGAGCCAAATGATAGGCTACTGACGCTCCCATAACTCCTCCGCCGCATATTGCAACTTTGCAGTTCTTTGGCAAAATACCGGTGTTTGTTGAATACTTTTGGCATATTGGATTTTTTATACAGTCAAGGTACGTTTTCACAGCAGACCGGCGAGTCTTCACCGCAAACAAAGCATTTCCGGTGAAATTTGAATATGCTCTGGTGAACACCATCATTTAGCTAAACTGAAAACAAAACGCACATTCTCAACATTTGTGATTTTGTGAACAAATTTAGAGAAAAAAAAAATCATTTGAATAGTTCGGAAAAAGTTAGATAAAAGTGATGACACGAACCCGAACATTGAACAGCACTGTTTACGTTGGACTTCATTAGGACATTAGGACTGATCATTAGGCAATGATGAGTAAATCAGTAAAATAACTCATGAAAGAAAACGCATGCCAGGAATAATTGCACTTTATTTATTTAAATCCATGTCGTTATCAGTTATTATCAAGTAGACTCGGTTATCATTTGTTTTGATAAGGATAAATGATAATATTGGAAATAACGAAAAACTTTTATAGCTTAATAACAATAATGTGTTATATTCAATATTCATCATCAATCGTCACCATTGAACTATATGATATTAACTGGAATGCTCACCAAACAGTGTTGCTCGAAACGGTATGTTAGAACGAGATAGGACATACTAATGGTGTTATTATTTTTGTCTTACACATGGCGCTAATATCTTAAATTCATTTACCGCGATATTATTTTAGTTTGATTCTTAAAATTTGGTATCTCATTATTTATTTTATAATTTCCACAAAATCTCTATGATTAATTTAATAAAATATAAATAATTAAACGATAAATAAATAGTTTATTAGTAGATAATTATAATTTATTATATAACAGGTTACAAGTATTGAGAAATGCTTTTTTTGTGAACTTCTATATTTGTCATATAAATGTAAAGGAAGTTGCAGTTAATTGTATGTTTAATGTTGAGAATAAATTAAGTTGTAAATTGAAAGTTAGGTTTTAATTCATAACTAAGCATATAAGATAACGACAATTTTATTTTTAGTAAAATAATATTTATTAAAATAATAACATAGTATTTGTAATACTATTCAAAATTAAAAGAAAAGTTACTACACTACACTACCCGAAGCTGACTTCCCACTTACTTCAATTATTGTACTTACTACTTTCCTAACTTAACTTAATATTGTAGATTTATAATCTAGGAACGAATAATACCAAGATTAATCCCATTTCCAATGACAAGACAGACAAGAGTGCTGAAGTCATATCCAATAGCGGCACGTGAATAAAATTTATAGGAGACTTAATTTTTATGTAAACGAATGAATATCATTATTTAATAATTCATCTAATGTACAATTTTTTGATTCCATTATTTCAATATTTGATCAAAAACGCTACAAGATATAATGTACAAGATAACGCACTACACAAATATACGCAACAAATAACGTGTCGCCTGTTGGCAGAGACTAGTCTCCCGGACCATAGATTAAATATTTAATCTATGATATAGTAATAGTTGACAACAGTATATTATTTACACATAATATAAATTACACAAATACTTGAAAATAATTTAAAACAATTTTTTTTTCCAATGTATTATTGGAGAGACGCCGTTTCAAAGTCTCCCCTAACGCACCGCCCCACTGGTCATACCTATAGTATTTTATTATACAAATAAAAATATTGAATAATTATAAAAGTTAAATGTTTAATTAAATAAACTGGTTATTACCGTTTTTATAAGACACAAAATATCTTTGTAAACATGTTACCAACGTCATTGATTATAAATTGTAATATAATTAATGCCAATATTATATAACTTAGATTAAACATGATGAAATAAAATTATTTTGTTATGCCTAAAAGATGACTTTGAACCTTGTTTTTGCTGTATTAATTGTTTACACTGAGTATGTACTCTTAAAGTACAATAATATGAAGATATAAATTTTACAATTTTCATTTCGTGTAATTCTTAAATGCATATATCAATAACTGGATGAATAGGATATACATTTTTTACTCAATTCAAAAACTGTCTTTGAACTTTTAATATAATACCTTTTTTAAAGTTGTTATTTTTTTGTTTAAAGAATATGCTAGATAAAATTTTTCAGTGAATAATATTATTCACTGAATTTATTAACTGTTATTATTTCAAAAATAAACATCGAAACAAATTTCAGTTTGCCTCGATTTTTAAAATTTGTAAAAGAAACATAATCTTTTACTAGTATTAATGAATAGTTATAATCCTCACTAAAAATATCTTTATTTAAAATTATATCTTCATAAAATGAACATGGAAACTTCTCAATAAATATTTAAGTTTGAGTTTATAACTTAAGTGACAGAACAAAAAGTTAAACGAACATTATTATTAATTATTATTTATTGGTAAACATAAAGCAATCATATTGTTATGTGTGATAAAAAAAGATAGCAGCACCATTCTTATCTGCTGTCTTTTTCTAACATGCCGTTTCGGTTATGTTTACATTGGTCTTATGGCTGGTGAGAATTCCAGTTATCATATAGTTCAATGATCGTCACAGACTCGGAGACCAGGCGTGCACCCAGGAGTTTTGTTGGGGGGGGGGGCTTTAACATTTTCCTATTTTCTTTACACAAAAGCAAACAATTATCACCACTAATATTATATAAATAGTATTTTTTTTTTTTATTATCATCAAATAGTACATAATTTATTTTGTGATAATATGTTATATTATGTGTTTAATCATTTATTATTGTAGTACTATATTGGTGAAAATGTGATATAATAATATTTAATTTAATGAAAAAAATATTGTTTGGGGGAGGGCTTCATCCCCAAAGCCCCCCTCCTGGGTGCGTAATTGCCGGAGACCACGAAGTTTCAAGTCGCAGAGTAGGTATCTAAGTAGAGTTATTTTACATTACAACTATAAAATAGGGCCGTGGACAGAAACCAAGGGCCTCGGGGACAAACTAATCCACCTCCCCCCTTACACACAGTCAAGTATTAAACTTATCATTAACAACCAAACTATTTGCAAATAGTCATTAGGTATTATTCCTCGCGAAAATACTTTTCTACGTCATCTTACACTAATACTGAAATGTTTCAATTTACTTTATCGCAGACTTGTGTTACTAGATTATAGTACGATACAACTATTTAAATCAGTTATTAGCACGAATATGTCGACGGCCCTACTCCGCTACTCGATATTAAAAATAAGACCTGGTAGACTTGGCCGGATTACGGGCTTTCTTCGAGCCTCTCATCTGGCCTGATTACAACTTACAAGACGATCGTTACAAAATAAAAATCATTACACCGCGTTAATTTTAACCTAAACGTCCTAAACTCATTTATTGCCTCATCTTACGTGGCTACATGACTACCCACCTGTACATGGCTATACCTATACATACTTACTTACCTTTGCGCAATTTAGGTCAAATTGTTGGAGTTGCTAGATTTAATAATCTATATCAAATTTGACTTAGTGACCAAGTTATGCTTATTATAAAGATTATTGAATGACACGGAATAACCTCGGGGAATTGTTATAATATTAGATAGGTACCCAAAAACAACAATAATAATTTCGAAAACCCGTTTCATATTATTCGAAAATCTATGAAATCGTAAACATTTATAGAATTTATAGTATTTATAATTTATTTTGTCATATTGGTGTGTATCATCATTTAGTCATCAATAATAAGGTAACATCGAGTAATAAATCAGGCAACAACTGGGCTTACTGCTTTGGCAATTTCTTGTATTCTGTATAGAACTCTACTCTAATGTACGAACAGATAACTATGATAGTCATAAATTCATAATTCATAAAAATATAAAATAGGTATGAATAATTATGATTCATGTGCACTTGTCGGATGTAGAAATACAATTTTCTATAATAGGTGTAGGTATCCATAAGTCTATTCAACATACTATCTTACTCGACCATTGTCACAATATTCACGTTTAAAAGAATCACATTATTTACCACGTATCCCATTGATCAATTTTGTTAATTCCGAAATCATATCACAAGCACAAGTTGATTCAGAGTAATACCAGGGCATCATCGAGTTACTTTTGCAAATACAGTGGAGTACTTGCTGTACGTTGAACTATTCAAAGTTACCTAACCTTTTACTGTCCTTTGGTAAAATCATTTTTACTTATTTTCAACGCATTTCTATGTGCCCAAACTTATACCTAAACACCTTGATACCACCCAGACATTTTTTTTTCATTAACTGATATGACTTCTATTTTGATCGAGACAAGTAATAAGAAACACTTATTTTAATATAATTTTATTTTTATTCTGACGGGCCGGTAAATGTATGCATTTTGGGCAATACTCGCCCATAAAGATATTTGGAAATGTAGAAGATTTGTTGCGTTTTCTGGCTCATACATATTACATTAGATACATGTCTAATACTAAACAGCAAAGCAAAAATCAATTTCCAAATATTTTAAAACCTAAGTGACATGACATTGTTATTATATAGTGAATGTCGAATGATAACTGATGTGACGTTATATTTATCTTAATTTATATATTATTAAGATTATAATCTTTTTCTTATCAGTTATTAATTATAATTTATTACATCCATAACGGAATTACTGCATGTCTGCATGCGTATACATGTATAAAAATCGTATTACATAGCTTACCTATTGTTTTCTACATTTTTTACTTCACCATCTCCACGAAACACCTGTAATGGTTGTAATAATATATAAATTCATGTTTTACACAAAAATAAAAAATTATATTCCACGTTATATACTATACACCTATTATAAAACATCTTATGGGTGTTTGACACGCATGTATGGTTTTACATATATATTATTATAAACGGCAGTATAATATAATATAATATAGTCGTACAGATTCATTTTTAAATAAATCAACATAAATTACTTTCAGAATATCATATGATTACAATTAATAGCGATGCGTTTTAATATAATAATAGTCAATCGTCGTTGTTGAGTATTGAATAATGGTGTAATTATAGCTGAAATGCATGTGTACAAAAACGGAAATACGTAATTTAATAAATTATTTTCGCACGTTTGATGATGAAAAGATAGTATAACATACTGCATTAGGATGTATGTAATACGAATAACTTGACGTACAATAACCGATGCAACTTATGTCGAAACATCGATGCGTGTGTATATATATGTATTATATACACGACAGTCCAAATTTAAAATCGGTTCAATATTTAGTTACGATATTCCGCGGTAGCCAATATATTATAACCGTAGCCATAAGCCTGCAGTGCAGTGTAACAAAAACAGCAGTAATATGCGATCATATTATTATAGTGTGCGAACCCACTTGGGCGTGCAATAATGCACTTATATGCACCGTATATATAGCGATAACGCGTACTTACGTACCTATAAGAGTGCACACGTGTATTGTACGTGTGATATTGTTGTAATGCATTTCCGAGAGCCATTTATATATATATATATATATACAGCGATACAATAGTGTCAATAAACGCGAAAAACCAACGTATTATTATTGTCGTACACGCGTATAATATAATTTATGACCACGATGTGGCCCACGCTAGGTCGATCGGTTGTGACGCGCGCGCGGCCGCCAGAAACTAACAATGATATTAATATATTACAACCGGCGCAGCAGCCAGTAGTCGTTGCAGCCGCTGTTGCATTCGCGAGTGCATTGCAATAATAATATATATCGACGGCTGGTGTGCGGCGGTGATGCAGGCTGTGGGGGTGACGGCGGCAGGTAGCTCCCAAGGGCGCTACTGTATGGAAACCGCACGCGGACAACAAATTACGTTTTGATCCGACTTGTCGTCGTACGCGATATATTATATTATACGCGTGTCGTAATATGCCTTTGCGTAGGTGACCGGAGGCGAGTGCATGCACGTGGCGGCTACGTGTGTTTTGTATCTCGTGTGCACTGCAGCAGTTTAAGTGCATCCGCGTACTGGTTTATATATACTATATACACACCGTGATATATGTATATATATATATATATATATATATAGATACGTGTGTGCTTGACGCTTGCATGTGTGCGTCTGTGTGTGCGTACGTGTATATTACGGTGCAAGTCAATATATCATGCACGCATATATATACATATGATATTGATGTACACAGTGCAGCGCGTGTACATATACATAAGGTTGCCGCGTCGCGAATACGCGGGGTACAAGACGGAAAATTGAGAACACGAGTGCATACGCACGTGCTGCAGCGGTTGACACTATATATACATATGATTTCATGTTATAAAGTACAAGTACATAGCACGTATACTATACGTTTGTGCAGCCGAGAGATAAAATGCATTTATTATTATATATATATATATATATATATATTAGATATTACACGAGCCGCGCAGATTTATATCTTTGCGCTGCTGCAGCACAAACACACAAACGCGCACTTCTCGGCGGGCATTACCGGATTGTCCGCAACAGTCCTTTTCGATGCCATATACCTACAACGCACTGTATACTAACATATTATTATTATAATATAATATATTTACGTTTATTTTCAATGCGTGTGTTATTATAAACGCGTGCGGAGAAATGTCTCCATTTAGGCCCGTCACGCGCGTACCGTATCTTGTACGTCTATATAATAAACCTCTATGTATACCATGTTCACAGACGATTGCATAAAATATTATGGTACGGTTGAATAAAATAATACGTTTAATGCACACACACAAACACACACACACGCATATATACAAGTAAATAAGTGCATCAATACTGTAGTTTTATTGGCATATATATATGCGTGTGTGATATCCGCATGCCACCTTTTCCGCGCATAAGTCTGCGCCTGCTGCAACTGTAACGCACGGGTGCGTCTATGTATCATAATATTATTATAAACGTTTTATTTTTTTTTTTTTTTTGCAAACATTTAGTAAGCATGAATTGTTTGATGGGTTTCAGAATTACTATGAGAAAAAAGAGGTGCCTGGAGACATATGTCTCCCAACCATCTCACCATCAACGTTTTCGCTATTTCTATAAAATCGTATGACCGTTACCATAATTTCTTCATCACTTTATCAGTACTTAAGCAGTACAATTGTCTATAACCTTGAAAATTTATTTTTACATTTATCCTGTAAATCGTAAGTATTTGAAAATAATTTTATTATAAACTACTCTGTTATTAATTAGATTTAAAAAATTGACCACTTTATCTTTAATTAAGGAATTGTTAAGAAATTTAAATTTAAATGAATGCAATGTTTTTAAACAAATTTCCTTTTGTTAAAATCTTGTTCATGATAAGGTGGTGAATGTTTTGCCGAATTACAATATTTTTAATATGTATTATAAATAAGTTCCGAGGGTTCCTTCTCATTTTTTTTGAATATTCGAAACATTAAATTATTGAGGCTATAAATTATAAAATATAAGATTGTAATACGTATACTATACTATAGCTGCTATACGTCTGAAATCCAGAAATAGTTCAACGGCGGAAATAATTAAAATCGCTAACATTCGTGAATTCGTGATAGTATTACTATACTGTGAAGAAATGACAAAAATGTTTGCCTCTAAAGAGCTACCTATAGATACATAACAGTTATGACTTATGACTGTCCAAAATATGTAGTTAACATGTTACTCGTCCTTCAACCTACCATCGGGATGCAGAATAACTCTACTCAAACAAAGTACTAAAATATGTTTTATCACATTGATGGTTTGAAACCATAACCATTTGAAACGTACGTATAAAAAATGGTACTGTATACATGAACTATTATTGCATGGTAGGTCCCGAATTTCAAAACAGAGTGCATCTTTTTTTAGGAGATCTAAGATCTTCGATAATGTTTTCCAAGTACATTATATACTTCAAGGGTAAAACTTTTATTTAGCCTTTTTTAACATCTTCCGGTCATTTTGTTAGTTTTAATCATGATATATTATGGTATTTATTAAAATATACCGTGGTCTTAATGGATATTATTTGTACATAATATGGCTTAATAATTTAAAATTAACTGATTATCTAAATATAATTTATTTATTTTACTAATTAATTAATTTAATTTAAATAATTAAATTAAAATGTATATAAAATTATTTCCGTAAAAATGTCTCATAAACCGAAGACTAAATACAATTCTACAGTTAATGAATACTTATAATATCGATCAATATATTTATACTATTATTTTTTAAATTTATGGTTTAGTCATATACGAAACAAAATAAATAATAAAAGTAATACTCAAAATATGAATATATTTATAAATTTTATATTACTTTATTGAATGTTATTTCAGCTATTTTTCAGGAATTTGTGGAATTTATTATTATTACAGATATTAAGTCTGCTGCACATCATATTATTGAAGATGTTTGTGTTTCAATTAACTTGGACATTTTATCACAATTTTAACATTGTGAACATTTTTTTTTTAATTTTTAAAATATACGTTCCCTATTTTATATTTTCATGGGACACATATTCCTCAGATGTAATATATTTAAGTGTTAGTGGTATTACTCTTGATATAAGGCTCTCACATGAAAGCTAAACGAAAAAATAACATAGCAGTCGATCACTGTCCTTCAATTAATCCTTAAATCAAAAATTGTATTTTATTAAAAATTAGAAATTCACTCAAATCCCATAGTTTCTATTATTACATGTAAAACCCTCCCTGTAAAACTAATGCGCCTCCTAGAACGTAGTTGATATAGTTAATGTAGATCTTCTACATTAATTATGTTACTTAAAGTAAACTAAAAAAAAAAATAATAATAATAACATTGAATTCTACCATCGGATAGAGTCCTCTCTCATGATACTCAAATGAAAAAAAAAAAATGTACACTCATTTCACTTACTTATTTTACAACATATATTATGTACAAATTGTAGATATTTCAATAAAAAATGTATGAAAAATATAAAATTCTGGTTGTTTAAAATGTAGGCGTTTTACTATTCATATTCATATTTCATAGTAACAATACTAATATACAACTCATAATAATTTTAGACTATCTAAATTAAGATTTAATATATTTACACAATAAGTAAGTACCACATAATATACAATTTTATCATGTTTTTTTTAACTAAACATTTTTAATATAATATAATTTCTTGTATCGCATTATATTATCATTTTCTACGAAATCAGTATTACAAATATATGCTACATAGGAAAGTTATTTTTTAATTTATTACTCGAATCGTAATCGTTTGATAATGTATTGATAACATATATTATTATTCTCGATTTCAAAGCTTTTCAAGCGTGTGTACTCTCGTAATGATATATGTATAGTTATTAGATGTTGTTATTATTATTGTTACTCCATGACGCAATGCGTGGTAGTAGTGTTTTATATTTTTTATTTACAATTCGAATAAATATGCTTCCGATCGAGAACCCTCCGTCACGCCAAGGTAAAAAAATGTGATAGTTACCTGCTACTACTATATTATTTTCCGTTTCAAACTCTCGCATTGGACAGGACCGAAAACGTATAATTTAGACCGACGGCGGTCTAATTACTCCCACGTACTCGATATAGGTATACACGGACTGCGGTGGTATAAGACCCGAGACCATAAAAAGCTACTGGACTGTGGTTTTTTCGGTTGGATCGCAATTACCGAGATGTTTGGCCGAATTCTACAATATCCGACGAGCCGGTAGACTGCTGCTGTATACACTGCACAGCCGGACACACACACACACACACACACACACACACACACACACATACACACATATATAATGCTGTATACGTTCGTGGTCTGTACATATATATTTTCTTTGACAAGCCCCTGGAGCTTGAAAACACTTAACACTGGCTGTGGGAGGCGACCGTACGTGAACGCTGTGAGTTTTTCATTCCGATACATTAAAACAAATTACAGGCTATATACGCGAGTATATACTCGCGTATATAGCCTGTATATCTGCTGCTGCTGCTGCTGTTGCTGCATTCGACAGCAAACCATTGACAAAAAAGAATAATAAAAAAAAACTACATCCGTACGAGTACAATGAAATATACATATACGTGTGAGTGTGTTGTGTATATGAAATATATTTATTCTTATATGAGATTGGATTACAATTACACGTCACCGTCAACGTCAAGAAATCGAAAATCCTTTTTTTTTTTTCGTCTAGTATATAGATATACCTCAATACCCAACACCCGTACCGTTTACTTAATATTATGTACTTGTCGGTATATTGTCCTAAAAAGTAGTTTCGAATTAGAAAGGCTTTACGATGCGTGCGATATGGAAATTAAAATAAGTACCTATAATTGTATATACGATGAGATAATGGGAAGTAAGTGTTTCGAGCAGTTGAACGTTTTTTCTTTATTCACAATCACAATAAATAGTATATCCAAAATTTAGTGTAAGCGTTTTGTTGGATCTTTTTTTGTTAATGAAAAATATGATAGTAACTGGTCATCCATAATTGATTAGACTTTGATAATTTTCATACACGTACCAGTTTTTGGTTTCATAAAAAATATTTGACGTTGTTGTACTCAAAATTATATTTACCCAATATGGTCACATCACCATCATGAATTAAATTAAAATGATTATAATATATACGTATAAAAAAAAACATCGTATACTTGTACAGACTTTTATGAATTTTTACTCTCCTTAAATATTCTATGCAAGACTAAAAATAAATCAACAGGATAGTTAAATCTTGTACTTTTTCGAAGTATAATAATATTATTTATTATATTACCTATATTATATTAAATAGTAACTTTCTAAAATTATTTGACGGCATTAATTGTAAAATTAACGTATTTGTTTGAAATCCGATAGGCATGTTTAAAAATAAAAACTGATTTGTTATCGACTGTTAATTCAAGAACTGTTTGTGTTTTATCTTTTTGGTGTCGTATGCGTAAAATATTTGCATTCTACACTATAGATTTATATAAGTATATTATACTGTATAGTATATAGTAAGTTAAACGTTCGTTAACAGAAAACGATTTTCTATATCGTTCGTTATGTAAAATTATTCATATATTCATTATGTAACGCATTAGCATTTAAAAATATCTCAAAGAAATTCTGTATACATAACATATATATTTAGTAGTTCTATATGATTCAAGTTTAAATAATCGATTTAAATTCAATTAAAAAAAATAAAATAAAATAATGGCATTTAATTTGCACTCATAATATTATATACGTATAAATAGTTATGATAATATCGCCGTGGCGGCACTATTCCGCAGATGAAGAGCTGATGTAGATATAGACGCAAAGAACGGAACGGTGACACATGCACGTATACGTATTATAATAAAATATAATTTAATAATATACGTCCTGTACTGTATACCGTCCAAACCAATAATATTTCTCGCGACAAACCATATCTGTGCCGGACGTAAACGCATAGCTGCAGCAAGCGCACGTAATACATGCATAAATAACCGTCTATACACTATAATATGTTTATAGTTATCGGACGATAATGCTGCGTGTTTTTTAATATTTTATTTCATCCGATCGAGTCCGATTAAAAAAATTTAGCAAGAATATCATATTAATGACGTATAGGTTCAGCGTATATACATATTATATGCTATTGTATAATATATTATGTTCATAATCGGTAACCGCGCGTCACACAGGAGACAATGACGTTTTATACAACGCAACGTATCGAAATACATAAATTATATTGCAGTGTTCAAATTACGACTTTGAATTTCTATAAGTACGCGTACGTATACATATACACAGCAGTACTTATAATATGCGCACCTAACCTATAACCTATACATCACGATGTTTGTACGTCGATTATATGCTGGAGAATAGTCACTACAATAAGTAGTACTATATATTATATGTTGAATTAAATATTTTAATTATAATAATAATAATACATATAATATATTAAACATAGTTAGATGAGCAGGCATACGATATATGATAACATACCGAAATTGACATGGTGTTAGGTTTCATTCATTAAGGATATGGTTTTAGAATGTTACGAATTCTTTAAATGATAAAACTATATAAATGCAACTATATATGTTTGTACAAAACGCATATCAAGTTCAAATATGCAATAATAGCGACAAACGTTGCCATTAAATGTTTCCTAAATTGAATAGTTTATTTTTAAAATGTATAAAGATTTAGTGTGAAAAAAAATTGATTTTTAATGGACTTTAGTAAATTGTTTAAACTCTAGGCTATACAACTATATATTATTTTATTTAAATGATAAAATAATAGGGTTTTTAATACATGTATTTTTTCATTATCTCATTAATCATATTTCTATATTCCGAGTAAAGAGTAGAATCTATCAGTATTCAATCGAGTTGTTTAAATAGTTACATAAAAAGTTGATTCTTTTTACTATATTATAGTTTATTATGTTTAGCATGAATACAAGGTCCATTATTTGTTTCTTTTACTGTATAATATTACCTATGTATTTTTTCTCTCTATTATATGTGTCCGCAATATTTATAAATCGTGGCTACAAAGTATAAAGTATAAAGTATAAATGAACATCATTACAATACACGATATACGCGTAGGTACCTATACAATATATTATTATTATAACAGAATGAAGTGTCTTACTGGATATTTATCATAAATATAATTTATAAATCGACGATCGGGGGCGAAATAATATTATACCGAATGTAAACACAAAATTTCCCTGGTCGCGTTACAATAAGTGATCGGGTTCCTACGTGGAATATTCCAAATCGAAATTATAATGGTACTTAACCGCGCATCACTCAAAAACTATGTATATTTTTATACCAGCTGTTCATTTTCGCGACAATTACCTATATACAGTTGTGCTTGTATATTATATAGGTACACGTGCCTATTAATATATTATTATATTTATATATGTACGTGAATATTGTACTGCATAATAAGTATACCACCGCAGTCTATTACGCTGTGTACAATATAATGCTGTAATAAAATTATGTAAACAAGTGGGGTACATAATATATAACTTATATAGACGTGCTTGGACTTCGCATAACATATTCTATTTATATTGATAAATTGTCGCCATGATTAATTATTGTGCTATTTATATTAATTTTACGTCTATTATTGCTCTACGAGCAAGTGTGTTGCAATCATGTATGTATTTATTTCGTTATTTAAACTCATTCGTACAGGCCACGGCGTACACACACACATACACACACACATAAACATATATATATATATTGACCGAGCGCGCAGTATTTATGTATACATATGTGTACGCAAATACCGCACTTATATTTTAAAATATATGCGTAAAATGCGCACAAACACACCCGACGCTCGTACCTACACACGTATACCACGCGTATTATACGCGCGCGGTCACGATGTCCTGTCGATTACAAAACGTGTAACGGTAGTGTGTTGTTGATAACCATCAAGACCGTAGGTACGACACGCGGGACTTTGGCGAGAAGTCGCTAATTAAACCCCGTTGCGAGTACCTATCGCGGTTTGTGTGCAGTATATACGTGAGCGTGCGAGTGACTTTTTTCGGTCCACGTTTTCAAGTGTGTGTACATGGTGCAGTGTGTGGGTGTGTGCAGAGTGTGTGTGTCTGCGTGCATGTGTGTGAGTGTGTGTGCGTACATGTGTGTGTGTGTGTGTGTGTGTGAGTGTGTAACCGATTGATACCGTTCGCGACACTTTTCACAATAGGTACTCTGCGCGTCGAGAGGACCGTCGTCGTGACCACTGGCCCAGCGGTAGCTGATGGGTTACCGCAGATACTCTGTGTAGGTAGTATACCGGGCATAAGTACGCGCTATACCAACGGTGCTGTAGTGATGTAGGCACACGCCATACACACATATCGGCTGCAGTCTCTTGCACAGAATAGGACAATTATTGTAGTCGCGCACGACTTTTGTCAATAAGTATCGGTGGATAGGAATGATAAAAAAAAAAAAGAAAGAAAATGGAAAAAATAAACGTAGGGCAATCGGAGATAAGTATTATACAATAGACCTGTATAGAGAAGGTGAAGAAAAAAGAAACGTTATCAATACAGCCGTGTACACGATGAGCAGGCGGCCGCGGCGGCTCAAACGCTCAGCAAAACCGTCACGGTAACGGTAGTTGTACAGAATATATAGGTTTTTTTTTATTTTACATTTCTTATTTCGTATACCGCACCTCCACGATAGGATTCGAGAAACACGTATTGTGTGTAGTACTATACCTATACAATATATACAGGTCTCTATAGATCCGAAAACGATATTTTCGTTGGAAATATACGCGCTCGTTTGATGAGGGGGTGGAAGGATTATACTATACACACGCACAGGTTTATTGAGATCTCGCGACGTATTATATACGTATAGTCGTATAGGTACAGTATAGGTATAGTGTTTTCTTTAATAGTCACACTTGGCGTGTGGTCGTCGAAGTGTCTACCGCCCGCGGTTTTTCACACATATACTACCACATCACACGTATACATAGACGACGACAAATCGGTAATGACAAATCGAAAGGAAATCGAATAAAAGTGTACATGATTGAAAGCAAAGAAAAAAAAAACAAAAAATAATATTATATAAAGTAATATATAATGCAACACTGCACGGTCCGTTTTTTACCGTACATATTACACACACACACACACACACACACACACACACACACAAACACACACACATATATAACATACACACGAGTATTTGAGGTATAATATGTAATAATATTTCGATTAAACGGTATTACTCGTACTTATACGTATTATGTGTATATACGTCACGTTTATAAACATGTATGTAATGTGGGCACAATGTATATATGTACAATAATCGCGGTTGATGTACACGGATTATATTTTTAAAACTGATTATTAATAGTGTACACGCACATATGACGAGCGAATTAAGTAGGTATATCGGACCGTACACGAAACATGTATAATATATACGATAGGCATGTAGATTGTAGGTGAATGTATTATGTGTATGTATTATGTGTATGTATATGCATTATGACGTATTATGTACATTATGTTGTTATCCCCGGCTCGAAACCCTTATACGTACCGGAATTTCATAAACCATGTATCCTGAACACGAAACTTAGTTTATCGTGTAAATAATTTAACTTAATAATTTTACGGCAGAACATACCGATACGAAAAAAGTACCTCTATACGTACGCGCACGTGGATTAAGATAATAATATGAAAGGTTTTTATTCTATTTTTTTTTTTTTTTCAACACAATAACACGCATCATTGAAAGCTCAAATAGTAAAAAAATTTCAATACGAATATAATATTATATAAATATTATAATAAAAAAATATGCGCGAATGGCATCTAAGTGTATATTATATTATTATTATGTTGTTGTATACGATTTGTAGTCCATTTGTTGTGCGGAACAATCCGGTATACGAGATATGATCGAACAATTTATATTTTGTATTATTATTACTACTATACCAATGTATATGCGGTTTGAAATATATTATTTATCGCCCTTTAAACGATCGAGACAGAAAATGCCATGGAATCAGTGGAATCAGTCTTATATACATATAGACGTGTGAAAACATAATGTATAGGAACGTAACAGAATATTCGCGAGGTATTACAAGTATTAGTACCATACAAAACTACCGGAAATACTCTACGGGTGTATACGATGATTTTCCCGGTGCATTACGTTGTTGCAGTGTTCGCGCTGTCTTCGATTGTAAATTGCAGCAACACACGTAGGTACACTATGTATATATTATAACTGCAGCTAATGCAGTCGGTGGCGGTGCTGTGTTGCGTGTAGGCAAACGTGGTTCGTGTGTATACACGGCGCGTTGTATGGGCAGTCGAAGAATAATGAATGTATCACGAGTCGGATCTAGACATTTGGGCGGCGCCCAGAGCAATAGGTGAAATATCACCGTCTATTTTTATTAGTCTTTTATTAAAAAATTACAACGCCTGCATTATGATACACCGAATGCACGTATAATATGACGTATTACGTTAAACGGTTATGGTTATTATTTTTATTACACCGTGCCACCGCGATATACGGTCACACAGCCAAAGCAATGGGCTCGTTCCGATTACACCCGCGTTCAGTACTCTTGAACATGCTGCAGTATTCCTAGTACCCGTACACGTATCGGCTGTATATTCATATAAATGGTATTGTATACTCATGCGATACATATTTATTGCGTTTCAGATATTCCCCATAATCGATGATACTTTTGCTACCGTATTTTAAAAACCATACAAAATAATTAGGCTAAGTTTGCGTCAGTCGAATCTCGAATTATTATTCCTATATCGTAATTATCGTCGATGCGTGTATAGTACCCGATAGCTTTGTATACAAACGGTGAGAGTAAAATACGATCATAGGCATCTCTAAATGGGTTTCAATTTTAATATCATATTCAATAAGTACTATGTGGTCAAAAAAAAAAAAAATATGGTACGTTTGTAATATATTGTTATGAATCCATATGATAAAATACTCTATACATATTATAATGTTGACATATTTATCGCCATTTTATACTTACCGCGCGCTGCTCACGTTCACCGTGTCATAACTTTATATATGAAGCTCAGTAATTCAGATTTATATCTTTGATACCTATGTGTATTTTGTTACGGCCACGTGTGTGGTGGGTGAGCATTGCCGCCGACTATATCTAAACCCGTAATTTCATTGACGATGTACGATTACGATGTATACAAAAAGATCCCTGCATTACAGCTAGTAAGCGTACGCACATATATATATATATATATACCCATCCTGTACAATAGAACCCAAGCACATATAAGTGCATATTATAGGATCTGACGATAATATATGCGCTCAAATTGGTACTTAGGTACACACACACACACACACACATATATATACGTAACCGATGTGCAAAAGGTTCGGCTATACGTATATTATTTAATGGGTTTGCATATTATTATACACGAGCGTATATACATACATATATAGGTTTCGCCGTTTCGATGATAACTCGGTTGTGGAATATGCTGAATAAACGTCCGTTTTCCGAACGTAGCGCATGTTACATTATTATTATTATTATTATAGTACGTTATGTATATATTATGTATATAGGTACACGCGTATAAAACGTTCCGAAAACGGATTTCACGCGATATTCGGGGACTGATAAAATTGATTTAGTGCCGAGACCGCGCGGAGTATGCAGCTTACGTATCTGTATAAGCAGTGCATGATAAACAGTATATTATGGTGTACCTCGAAATACCTATGTATAGTATAGCTGCTATATGGTACAAAGCGGTGTGGTGCGGGAGTACAGTACTTTATGTAAGAGCCAAGAGGGCAAAATAATGGTCACCAGACATTATAATATAACATCCCAAGGACCGTGCGCAGCGTGTAGTGCACAGCAGACGTGTGGGCTTCGGTCGTTTCGTCATGATGTGTGTACACTATACAGTTTGTATAGTCTGCAGTATACGTGTGCATATGTATACATAGGTAAGTGCGTAGTAAATAATAAACGAACGACAGTAAATTTCATTAAAATTCAGAGGAAGATAATCAACATATATATATATATATATGTATGTATGTATATATGTATGAACCTGCAACATACGTAAAACAATAATATATAATAAAATAGAAAGAGTTCGCATTCCTGTGGCATATATTTATAGACGTAATAAATTCAACTATTTATGTAGAATATAACAAAACAAACAAAATAATAGAACGCTATCGACGTATCATAATATATTATGCGACCGAATATAGGCAGCGGCGGATGGCGCGACGATGTGGTGTCGTGCGGTATTTACTAATTGGTGTCCACCGCCGAGAAGATTGTATTATCTGTGATTTTAGATTTTATTTTTCTTTCTTTCGTTTTCCAAGTGAAATAAATTATAGTATACATACGAAAAATCGGAGAGCGGGCGCACGACCGAGGACTGGTCTTCTCCGGAACCTGAATTCGTGTGTGTATGTGTACATGCACCATCATCATTATTATATTGTCGGCGTTATTATTATTATTGAAAAAAAACCTACCAGAACGAAGAGGAGAGAACCGCGAGTACCGGCGCGCGATTGGTCCTGATAAGGCGCGCACATTCGGGTTTTTCGTCGTTATTCGTTCTCCCACGCACCGTGTTTGACACAGACGATACCTGTCACCGGCAGAGTCCAGCGGTGAATCTCATTTATATTACCTACGTTTTTTTTGTTTTTTCTTTCGTTTTTTTTTTTTTTTTTTTTTTTTTTAACTTATATTTTGGGTATCGTATGTCCACATTCCGTATGACGACGACAACGGCGGCGGTGGTGTGTGAATAAATAAAAACGACCACGACAAAGACGACCACATAATATACATGTGTATGTGTTCTTATAAAAGTATTTTCTTTTTTTTTTTACTTTTGTCCTTATAACGTAAGTAATAAGTATAAGTATAAGTATATATACATATTATATATACGTATATCTGTAGCGTTTCTTCTTATTCTTCCGATTTCCTATGTACTTATATACTTATATATACAATGTACATTGCGCGCATCTTGAATATATGGTCATATACATAAACAATTTCGTTTATAGTATATATAGTTAGCAGCTGTAAACAGAAATCAGAAATATACACAATTGAACGACCAAAACATAATAACGTGTACGCGAGAAAATAGTCTAGAAAGGTTCTCAATAAAAATAATTCTGACGTAATTTTTACATTATTTTCTATAGTCCATAGTACGCTGTCAAGTATAATACATTAATAACTTAGATAAAACCTGTGTTAGGCGGGAATGCTTTTAATATGAGAGACATTGTCAGTCTTAGACAATTTTTCAGCTCATTCGATACAATATTTTGAGTTTATTTTTCTAATTAACAAATATTTTTAGTTGTTTTACCCGAAAAATGTATAATATATCGAGGGGGTTTCGTTGTAATATTATAGAACAAGCGTGAATATATTATAGACGTTATATGTATATGGTTTCTCTTTTCTATTAGCGTAGGTACCTGATATACCTGTATGTATGGTGTGCGTGAAACTGACACATATGTTACCCCGTATCTTTTACCAATGATTTTTATAATGTATGTCATATTATATGTTACATTTGTATATTAATAATATTATTATATGATTATTATGTATTTATATATAATATGTAATTATTATATATTTATTATATCATTATAATGATAATTTTACTCTACCACTCCAGAGACCGGAGCTCTCCCAATCGATATTTGGACTCAATACATGCGTCTGTGAATTTCTAATGGAACCTAACTATGGGGGATGCTGAGATGATAAAACAAGTTATAGTACTAATGTAGGGACTACGCTCTTACACCTTCGAGTCCTCCTCAATTTATATAGTAAAATAATATAGTACAGTCGACTTTCGATAATTCGAAGTTGACGGGACTGTTGAAAAACTTCGAATTACCGAGAGTTAGAATTGTTGAGTAGTTCGAAATAACGAGGGAGCAGATTAAAAACTTCGAATTACAGAGAGTTGAGAAAACATTTTTGTTTTTTATTATTGTACATTGTTAATTATTTCAGTTAATTAGGTGGTACATATTAGAGCTTTTTATTGTTTTAAATTAAATTATTATTATAACTAAAATAAAACTACATTCGGCTGACGGCTATCCACAACTCGAAAAGTTAAATTACGATAAGACGATTAAAAAATAAAACAATATGGTTCTTACGATAATAATTTTAGCTATCGTAAATAATAAGGTAAATGTCTACACGACTGTATAGTAAATTATTAACAAAAAGATTATAAGAATACAGATAAAATACATTTGGTGAATAAATTTCGAATTACCGAGCGTTAGACGCATGAAACTTCGAATTGTCACGTGCTGGTGGCCAGTTTCCTAAAATTTAATTTCGAATTACCGAGTGTACTCGAATGAATAGGTTTTATTCGAATTACCGGGAGATTTTCAAGAGGACAAGCATTTACTTCGAATTACCGAACGTTTCGAATTATCGAAGGTTTGAATTATCGAGAGTCGACTGTAACATATAAATTTGCCACTGTGTACATCCATACAGTATTTATTAGTTGGTTATTATGAGTTATATAATGCGTTAAATCAATTCTTCCGAAGTTCGGTAAAGCACTTTTAATATATATATATTTTTTTTAATTCTAAGATATTAAATTTGAATATTAATCTTAAATGTATATAATAGGTATATCCTATTTTATTTTTTAAGTTAAATTCCTTTAACTTATAATTTTTGAACCTATCGAATTTTACTTCTGTAACTAGCAATGAAAAAATATTTTTTTTTTATCTAAACACACATTTTGAATAAGTAACAACTAAAAACTCTTTTATACAATATTTAAATTTAATAATCTCAATTATATACATATTATGTTTCTTTAACTTTATAATTTTTATTGTATTTTAAATACTACATTTTTAAAGTTATCTATACCCGCGTTTCATGTACTTTGTCGAAAATCGACCATCAACTTTAGGAATCGCGATCGTGATATAATTTATGAGTGATGAGTATTATGACTATGCGAGTGCTATGCTTATGACCGATACATAGTTTCAAATTTGGTTCGTTGAATATTTCATAATAGTACAAAATTGATGGTATTTCACTGCAATTATATTATAAGGGTGACCGGAAAACAAGAGTTGCTCAAAACCCTCTTTTACCCTCTATAGTTGTGCCACTGATCTTCAGCACACCGATAGACGATAAATAGGGCTTTACAGTCAAGCCTCGTATAGATATAATATACACAATATGTGCACTACACGCGCGGACGTGTTCCGTACGGCGTATCCAGTTACCGCATCACTGCAATACAACATTACCGGCCAGCGACGCGGCCTTTTAAAATTTATGTAAACGAACGAGGATATTGTTTTGCAAAACTTCATTCTCGGATGTTCATCGTTCCGTCCGCTCGATATATACAAAGCACATTAATATTATACTATATTATGTGCGGCGGAGTGTTACTATGTAGCAATATAATATAGGTATACCTTATGGACGTAATTAATTACTGATGCCGCCGTTGACGAGCGTGGTGTACATGCGTATACGTATATAAATAGACGCGGCAAAAAGTAATGATACTTCATTACGGCAGATCGTATAATAATTATTAATTACAATACATTGGACGCGCGCATATACCACTCGCTATATACACGTACCTATATTTTCGCTTCGGATGACCTCTGTCGTTCGTTAGTGACGCGTGCGTGTGTCACGGTGCGGATATAATATACGACGGATTAAAAAATAATAATAAATAATAATGATAAAAAAAAAAAATAATAATAATAATAATAATAATATTAACGGAGCTGTAAGCCAATGCGCCTCCTCTCCCAGGCTCCCAGCGCACACGCCGTGGTATTAGTACATAATATAAGCCGTAATACGATGTAGTATACACCTATGTTCAGTATGCGTTTAATATAATATTATAATAATATCGGCCCCGCTCGCTCGCGGTCTATCGCCGTCGTCGTCGGACGTAATTATAAATTCCACCCACGTGGGACCGATAAAGCAGCTCGCGTGTACGTGTAAGACAATAAAGCACAACAACAACGTTTCAATCGGTGTTTGAAAAAAAAAAAAAAAAAACACCTGCAAGTCGACGATTGATGGAAGCAATTTGTCAATTTACGTTGGGTAAAGTGATAGATCGAACAAGTAGTTGTGTCTAGAGGTCAGCCGAAAGATCACCGCGGAGTCGTGCGACTACGTCTTAGTTATATTATATCCCGACGTGTGCGTGTCAGATTGTCGGATTTTTCGAAACGTTATTTTATTCAAATGACTGTGTTGAAATGTATGCGCGCGCACCTATGCTATATTATGTATACATGTATAGGTATCGTATGAGTAAAATATATAGCTCTTAACGTTTCGCAGAACAATTAAAGATATATATATTGTAATAATGATCTAATTCGATTGTCGAAAGTCGTGCCGGTTGATAAAAACATGTTTGAAGACGTTGTTTGGATCAAACCGATTATACCGTTTATAATTTATAATACAGTCAGCGCGGCCAATCATGTTCAACACACCGTATTATTATTACTTAATTTTTAACGAGTGCATATACGGTTATATATAACTTTTTTTAAATCGTTCCGAGAGCTATTTTGAAGTGTATTTTACTATTACAATTTTACACCTTGCGACTTGCATACGGCACAAACGTCAAACTAATAATAGTAATAAGCAATAATAATTTATGTTACTCTCACGTGAGCATAATATGGTAATAATATTCATCAGCTGATTTCCAACGACAGATAATATCCAGTCCTAGGGATGATTCGTCAACTGCGAGTATATATATATAATATAAGTAATATTATACACACACATATTCAAATGATAAATGACACATTTAGTTTTTATCATTTTTTAGATACATTGTATAACATTGAGTATTGTGATGTTTCATTAAAAATGTCGAACAAGTTACACACATGATATAGATGCGACGAACAAATAACATATACAATTCGGACTTGACTTACAGTTACTCGCGTGCTGTGTACATTACACTAGTATATTCTATTGAATCATTTTTCAAACTAATTGATTAACTTTTTTTACATAATTTACCTACACTTTATACTATTATGTAAAATGTAATATTATAGTGTTATAAAACATCTGAGTTGAAAAACATTTGGATTGTCATTTTTAATGGTATACACGTGTTTATTACTTAGCTGGTCACATATAATATAATAGTGCAGCTATGCAATGACAAGTATAATGTATATTTTAAATAATAAAATTAATAAAGTCCTGTTTAAGTTTAATATGTATAAATTAATTATTTAAGCAAAAAGGAAATAAGAAAAAAAGGTCAGTAAAAATTACTGACACACTGCTGGGCAAAATTGAGTCAAACCAAAAATGTTCATTTGACACATGGACATCGAAAGCTTCACCATCTTAGTGCTTAGTGCAAGGAGAGAGAAAAATTAAAGTCAGTAATATAATATGTGAGACAATATAAGATCATTATTCTTCTGGGACAAGCGTGAGCAAAACTCACAATATCCAACAATAGTATAGGCCAGGGAACCTGCGACTCCTTAACATGCAATTTGTGGCTTTTTAGAAAACGCATCAATATATTATCGAGACCAGTAAAGTGTAAATTATATTACACGTTATTGTAGTGATAATATTTCTAAACTATGGAACTATAGCTCAGAAAAAAAAAGGTTGTTTAAACCTGTGCGACTCTTTGGACATCATGGTTTTGTAACTTTTTACAAGCATATGCGTTCAGCAGATGGTGCTGGAAGCTGTACAACAAGTTGGTGGTCTAAGCTTGATCCGGACCTGCACGTGCTTATATGCGATCGACTTTTTACTTGTACAAAACGCGTCTGCGAAACGTCGGCGAAACCTGATAAAAGTTTCGCTAGCAAAAATCGTATTTACGTGGTAGGTACGTGTCGCACAGAATATTACGTGTGTAATATACATGATATTATATAGTCATGATGCAGTGTATAGGTAGCTGTGCGAACAGAGTTCATGTATTATTACTATTATTATTATTGTTTATCGGTCGGTGGCGACGGCCGTATTATAATATTATAATATTACATTATATATAAATACACACAATATAATACACGACGTGGCACTGCCGTTTTCTCTCTGCGGAATCCATTCATTCGACCACCGCCGCCACCGCCGCCTCGACTAGGGTCACACCACGAGCAACACGTAGTAGTATACGTGTGTATATTATTATTATACATTTGTATTAAAATATGCATCGCAGGAGTTTGTATTTTTTTTTTGATTAATATCAACTGCTTCCTGAATAGACATTCGATTATCATATGGGTGCGGGTGCTCGCGCGCGCGAAGAAAAATAGCATTAACGAAGCCGTATTATTATTATCATTATTATTATTTTTACTATTATTATTATACTTATAAGTTATATATTATACTAGTCTTTTGTGCGCACCGAGTGCACCGCGGTATAATAGTATGTATTATGTGTCCGCGTATACGCAGCTATATGGATGTGTAAGACGATGCGTATATACTCATATATTATTATATACGTATGTATTATGTATAGATATAAAACACTCACTTCTGATACACGAGAAATGGCCCTTGGATATTATTATTGTTGTGTTATTATTTGTTTGTGCACCGAACGCGTATACATATATATATTGTATTATTATCATTGTGCGAGAGTTGTTTTCATCATTATCATTATTAACTTTTTTTTATTCTTTTCTTTGATAAATAATAAATATAATTGTTCGGAATATAGAAAACGCTGGTCTCTATTTATTATTATACGCCGTACGACTTCTGGAAGAAGGAGATATCGAACGGTAGCGACGACCGCGATTGTGCAGGCGTTTATAAGGTTAGTAAGCCAAATGACGGTGGGCGTCTCGCGCCGCTGTCTTTTGTCGGGCCGCGACAAACCCCGTCATCTGTCGATTCGTTACAACAACAAATACACTATCGTCATGAAACAAACGTAATTTACTAATAACACAAAAACCACGTTCGCGTTGACTCATCGTAGAAGAACACGATTAACGTCCGAATATAATTTAAATAATACATTCAAACCTATAGTATGTTGCTATGGATAACATAGTCTATGTCACATAGATAACCTGCGGTAACGATCTACCACAGAGTAATTACTCTATGCGATCTACTCGTTCATCTTTGTTGATTTTCGATTACAACAACGGAAAAATCTGGGAATTCTATAATCACGTTTAAATAGCATAGGCTACGATTTTGGAATATATTTTGGTCGAAAATTGACATTTTCGGGCATATTATTGTAGAAACAAGGCTGGTCAAATGTTCCGTTTTATTATAGTAGAAATCGCAATGGTTTAGTTGAAATATATACGTCCACTTAGTGTTTGGTTTCCTTAAAAGTGTGTTTTTAAAAATAAATCTTAATCTTCTATTGTTTAAATAAAATATTCCATATCCGTCTTGCATATAATATAATATAATAATGTTGAATTTAAGAACTTCAAAAAATCGTCGTTCATGATTCTATATTTGTGTTTAAAAAATTTTGCAGGTGCACACACTCGCACATCAATCCCGATACACTACAGTATTCCATTTCCATTCAATAGTACGGTGTACCTTCTTCTATAACTTATGAGATATTATAATTCATTTTTGAACGCACACGATTGTAAACTTTAACGATATAGGTGGTACATCTATTCAAGGATTAAAATTGTTAATTTGGTAGAATACTATATTACTATCATCATGTTTATACACAATACCATTATGAAATTCTAATAATGAAATACATACAAGGGTGCATGGCTTTATGAACTTTTTATTTTTTATTTTTTTATCATTCTCGACTGAAAATCTATTTGATTTTAAGTATCATTTTCCGCGCAGTTCTGATTGTCCGGCTAAACTTGTCTTAATTTATCACGGCACATAATCAAGTCTTCCTAACCTTTTATATTTTTATACAAACATCTTGAACATAATATACCTATTTATAAATCTATCACAGTTATATGTAGACGTTATATATTATACCGGTGGACGGTAGTACCTATAACTCTATTCCGAGCCTACAGCGGTACGTTTTACGTAGGTACCACAATAATTAATAATTATATAGTGGTATAAATCTAATAAAAAAATGTTTATAACAGGATCGATTACCGTGCGATAGGTTTTACAGGTAGACCGCTGATTTTTGGCCGAAATCCAAAACGCGCATTCGGCATAATATGCACATACACACGCGACTCACGACACGCACACACACAATAATATATTCGAGTACACAAGGTACCTATACGTAAGTATATTAAGCACATGCATACATACGTACGTATACCTGGTATATTATATGCCCGCTATCCGCTAGACCGTCACCGCCGTGCATAATGTATTTTCTGTCACATAAACTATTCGTCCCGAAAACGGGAGAAAAGGAATACATAGTATATATTAATTTCGGATACGGTATCATTTTGATGGTATACATATACATACATATCTATACATTATATATATATAAACATACATATAGATAGTATGTAATTCGTATTCCCTCTTCAGCGAGCCGGCATTCCAATAAAAAAAAAAACATGTTTCTCTTGAATAGGTGAATTTAAAAATTATTTCTTGACATATGATAAATCGACTTAGAAATTAAAAAAAAGTGGAATAGGTATGTTTTTTTTCAAATCAAAATGTAATAGGAAAAAAATATTTGATCTTTAAACAACACAAATCGAAGGGTGTTCTGCAGTATACACTCGTATGAACCTACACATATGGTTCGAGAAGAATAAGATCAAATTCACTTAACACACAAAAGATAATAATGTTCATGCCGTACTTCATAGTTAATACTATAATACACTATAATATATAACGCCGTTCCAAGACGTACATTACGTTGCTATTATAAAGCCATCTCCAAAGGTTATTATTATTATTTTTCGTAAGATTCAACTAATATTACAATTTACATTAAGTTTACTATGTGAATTAATTTTTTCCGAATGTTCACCTTCCTGTATATAACATCGATGATTTATATGTATTTGTAGACATGATTCAAACGTTTTTTGAATGTTCGTCGAAGTACAACACGATATGTGTATTATTTTAATACATGGGGCAAATCATTTGGGATGTAGTTGTATTGCACTTAAAAACAAATGGTCGATTGCACTCGGGTAAAAAGCAGGAAGTGGTTGAACTGTACACGTTGAAAATGTCAAAATAATTAGTTAAAACTTAAGATAGGTTTTCAATATGAACGTGAACGTGTGTACGTGCATAAAAATGGTCAAAACAGTGTTGTTGGACATGACTGAATATTTTTATTCATGTACACGAAAAATGTTGTTTTTACAAACGAACTTTTATACTACGAATCTTATGTTTACAAACGCTACGGCATTTTTAATAGCATTGTATTAATTCGACAATGGTACTTAGATAATATAGGTAATATTATAGTAATGAGTTCTTCCACAAAAACTTTAATAAATAATTTTCATAACTATAGCTATATGTATACATCAAAATATATTTGTGTTTATTGATGTTTTAATACAATTACCAATACACTTATATATATATATATATATATATATATATGTATTAAAAAATAAATACTTATATTATAATGCCATATATTAAATATCACTAACACGAGACCGTCGATACAAGAAAAAAAAAATTTAAAATATATATTAACGTATTTTATTAACACTAAAAATTGTATACAGGTATTATATACTTATAATTGTATGTATAAAAAAATTAATTTTATCCACGCCATTAATTGAAATCATTGTCAGTCCTAAGCATGTAAATGAGAAGGGAAATTAATGTTTTCTAAACGTTTAGTCCCTTCAATTGCATGATACTTTTGTTGAATTAATATCTTATTTGAGCTTGAGTGCAGTTCGACCACTACCTTTTTTCGACCCAAGTTCAATTACAGTACAGATCGTCAACCTATATACACGTCTGCTGCTTCCGTTCTTTCTTATCTGTTCACTGCTTTTAAAGCTATTTGCCGCAGTGGACGCTGAATATTCCCGAAGCCAACATTACGTGAGTTATATGATACTTATTTCCTTTATTGGTTTATTGCATCATAAAATATTCCGTAATCTTCTAATACCGTGCTATCTACATATTAATATATATATATATATATATAAGTATAACCGTACACATTACACACACCATACTTAATTTCTATATTCCTAAACTGTATCAACATGCAGATATCTCCATCGACGAAATCTAAATTAACTTCTGGCTCGAACAAACAATCTTGTGATTGTTCTCTCAAAGATGTTATGACCTCCCTTAAAAGCTTACATACTGAAATGCAATCGATTAAAACAAAAATTCTTACACATGAACAAACATCCATCAGGATCCTCGAAAAAACCGATTCTCCGCAATCGGCATTATTACACTATAAAATGAGAATTCTGAACTTCAAAAAGAAATAGAATATTTTCGTTCAAACATATCAACACAAACTACAAATTTTTATCAACTCCCGCTATCTATAGATCTTGTTTGTGAAATTAAAGAAAGAGATTCTAAATCTCGTAATATAATTATATTTAATGCTCCAGAGTCAGCAATTGCTGATAAAGACATAGTCGATAAAATATTTAATACTTTAAAATTACGATCAACTATCTCTTCGGTAACTCAATTAGGAAAACAAATTAACAAACTAAGACCTATTCGTGTAGAACTTGAACCAACGGATGCAGTTGTCTCTATGCTCAAATCCAAAAAAATTACTTTATAAATCCACCGAATGGAAAGATATTTGGATATCCACAGATTTAACTGTTTATCAGAGAGGAATCTTATCAGCCATAAAAACAGAACGTAACTATAAAAACTCATTTTTAAGAGAAAAAAATATGGTTCGTTAAATATATCCAAGGCTCACCAACACTGGCAAAAAAAACTAATTAACGGCTCAAATTCTCATTCACTTCAAATCAACAATGTCAATCATAATATCTATAATATAAATAGTAATATTAGTATTTAATTAGTAATATTAATTTAAGTAAAAATAATGTTTTTTTCTGGTTTTTACCAAAATGTTCGTGGATTAAAAACTAAACTTTCAAATATTCATTTAAACATGCCTAGTTTTATCCATTTTGATTATATTGTTTTAACTGAGACTTGGTTAACGTCTGATGTACATGATACTGAGTTAGGTATGATTGACTATAATATATATAGATTAGATCGTAATTCAAATAATAGTATTCATAAAAAAGGCGGTGGTGTTTTAATAGCAATCCGTAAAAAATTTTCCTCTCAACCTATTCCCTCAACCAATCCTAACTGTGAACAATTATCAATAATGCTTAATATTAACAATCTTAAACTAATAATTCATACATATTTCATTCCACCAAATAGTACCCTTGAATAATTCCAAAACTACTGTATTGAAATTGAGAATATAAATTTAAACTACCCAGATTCTACTCTAATTATAGCCGGTGATTTTAATTTACCTAATATTTTATGGGTCAATTCGGCTATTCACTCATTAATCGATGGGTTAAGAAGTAACCAAGCTGATACTTTACAAGAATCTGTAGTATTATTGGAACTATTCCAATTTCATTTTATTAAAAACCAACACGGTAATATTCTCGATTTAATCTTTCCTAATAATCATGATATTACTACTACAAAAAATACCGTTCCATTGGTTAAGGAAGACGTATGCTACCCGTCTCTCCAAATAAGTGGACCTAATTTTAACCATAAAAAAAAACTTAAAAACCAAAATGCTGAATTAAATTTTTCTCGTGGATATTATAATGAAATAAACCATTATTTATGTTCAATCGAGTGGAATTCTGTTCTCTTAAACCAACCAACTCTCACTTTAGCCGTTGAAAGTTTTTACGATATTATCTACGATTCTATTAACAAATGTATCCCCAAATTTAATTATATCAATTCTACAATATGTATATATATATGTGTATATATATATATATATATATATATATATGTATATATCCCAATATGGTATAGTAAGAAATTAAGAAATATGATATGTAAGAAAAAAAAATTCCATAAATTATTTAAACAAATTTATTTATCCTCAAAATTATTATAAATTTTCGAGATTACGTGCTTTATGTAAATTAGAAACCAAATCTCACTATACATCTTATATAAATAAAATTCAAACATATTGTTCCAATAACCCGAAATCTTTTTGGAGATATACTAAAAACCTAAAAAATTATAATGATATCCCAGCAGTAATGGAGTTAAATAATATCTCTAGTTCTAGTGGTCACGAAATAGCTGATTTGTTTAAAGAATATTTTAGCTCAGTATACAACAATAAACCAAATATAAATAATTTCAACCACTCTATTCATAATATGATTGATCTACCACCCCTGAATTTCTCCATATCCGACATATACTTAGGACTTGAGGGTCTAACTTGTAACCTCATATCAGGCCCTGATGGGATTCCTGAAATCCTCTTAAAATTATGTAAGCATGCGTTATCTCTACCAATTCAAATTATTTTTAATTGGTCACTAAATAGTGGAAACTTTCCTTCTATTTGGAAACTAAGTTATGTGATACCAATTCATAAAGCCGGCTCAAAGTCTTCTATTACAAACTATAGACCTATCTCTAAACTATCGTCACTCCCTAAGTTATTCGAAAAACTTCTAGAACCATCACTATCACAATCACTAAATAATATTCTTTCACTTAATCAACATGGTTTTAGACCAGGTCTATTTACAGTATCTAATCTTTTATGTTTTCACACTGATTTGCTAGAACCGGTTGAAGCTGGTCTCCAAGTTGATGTTATATATACGGACATCAGAAAAGCGTTCGACTCGGTTAACCACAGTATTTTAATTTCAAAATTAAAGGAAATCGGCATTTCTGGAAACATTTTAAGCTGGTTCAATTCTTATTTATCTAACCGTTCCCAACAAATATTATTTAATGGGTATTTTCCATCTAAATTTCCTGTTACCTCAGGTGTACCTCAAGGAGGACATTTATCTCCCTGGTTATTCTTATTATTTTTGATTGATATTGATAGTTGTTTTACTCGTTGCAAATTCAAGTTTTTTTGCGGTCGATCTCAAAATTTACTACACTATCTCTAGTCCTACAGATTGTTCCATTCTACAAGATGAATTAAATTCATTCTTAGAATAGTGTACCCGTAATGAACTTAATCTAAATGTTTCCAAATGTTCCAAAATCTCATTTTTCCGTAATAAAAACAAAATTCCATTTGATTATCTTATTGGAAATAATCTTTTACCTGAACTAGTTGTCATACGAGATCTTGATATAACCTTCCAGTCTAATCTTCTTTTTCAACTCATATTGAGCAAATTAGTTTAAAAGCTTTAAAAACAATGGGTTTTTTTATTTAGTTCAACCAAATCTTTTCAAAATGAAACTTACTTAACAGTCCTCTACTGCTCTCTAGTCCACTTGGTTCTAGAATATGGATCCATTTTATGGAATCCAAGTACCATCAACGATATCGAAGGACTAGAAAGGGTACAAAGAAGATTCGTGGGCTTTATTGGTTACAAAAGAAAATTAACCAATACTGACGTTCCCTCAACCATTAACAGTCTTCAGTTTAATTTAAAATTAAATTCCCTTGTAACTCGTCGCAAAATATCAGATATATCTTTCTTATATAAATTGGTAAATGGTCTAGTGTCTTGTCCCCCATTATTGGAATGCGTCCCTTTCAATGTACCTCAATATTACTCCCGTTCTTGTCCAAAATTCTATCTAGATACTCACCGCACTGATTTGGCAACCACAGCCCTTTAAATCGGCTCTTAACTGAAGGCAATGCTTCTAATCTTGACCTTTTTTTATTAGTCAATCTGACCTCAGGCGTCACTACTCAAATTTTTAATTATAATTTAATTTATATCTTAAATACCTATCTTATTATTATATGTTCATTTTTTTTCTTTTTTTCTTTTCTTCATTAACTATGTATGTCAATGTTTATATATTACCTATCATTCAATATCTATCTTCAATTTACTATGTTAAATTGTATATACAACTGTACTTGAGCCTCACAGGCGTTAATTCAATAAAATAAAATAAAATAAAATAAAATAAAATAAATAAAAATTATTCGACTAAGATAAGTGTAATTCGACTGTACCCGAATAATTTCAGTCATACGAAAAAAAATATTTTCATGGTAAACATTCATAGGTATGAACAATGTAGTGTACATACAGGTATATAATTATTTGCAATTACAAGTGCGCCGAGCCATCCTATAGAAAATCGATATCGCGGAATCGGAACCGGACGCTTGTACACGGACAAATTGAAATACACACGTATGCGTGTGTGTATGTGTGTATGATATACCTACGCGGCTTTCCAACTGTATGTTTTTGAGCTGCTGGTACACACATACACATACACACACATACACACACACACATACACACACACACACACACACACACACACACACACACACACACACACACACACACACACACGTATATATATATATATATATATATATATATACCTGCAGCGGTTTGGCGCGACGTTTAAGGAATGACAATGGGCGTGCGATCGCGTGTAATTAGAACAAACCGGCGTGACGCGTAGGCAGCCTGCAGTATACGTACGTTTATAATATATAAAGTGTAAGTAATAAGTATTATATTATATATATATGTATAAAGGTACATGTATTATACACGTAAACAGATAGTAAGACGTGCGTAACACATATGTACGTAATTAATACGCAATTATACGCATATTTGTAAATGACATTTATGCTGTACTGCTTCAGGTGTGTGTATATATACGTACGACGAACAGGCAAATGAGTGTGTGAATTGTATTTACGGTGAATTTAATGACAACCGCAGTCGGCCGTTCTGGAAAAAAATAAAAATTCATCAAACTCCTTACATACATTGCTTATATACATACGTAATTATATTGCACGCATTTTATATTCATAATAATATAACTCATATAGGTAGATAGATCAACATCGTACATTACGTTTTATTTTTATTACGAAAACCAATGCAAAACAGTAACTATAAATAAATAAATAAATCAAAAAATTCGAAAACTATATTAATGTAATTCATAATATGGCTCATTAAAGCTATAAAAAAACTGCTTCAATATAGTATTATAAAACTAAAAAAAAAAAAAATATCTGTTCTGTAATAATTTCCCGACGCACCGTATAACAGATTACGCACAGAATATGCAAATACGTTAATATGCTAATAGGCACTTTACTTTTACACCATTGGAATTAGAATGTATTAACATCGATCATTCATGTATTTTTAATTTTAATCCAGAATTTTTTTAAGAGAAAAAAAACCACTATAAAACGGAAAATAACCAGCATTAAACCAAAACGGTTTTCAATCCCCAAAAATATAGAAAAGGAGTTGTTTTTTGTAAACGTAAAAAAAAAAAATGAAAATGCATCAAAAATTCATGATTATAACATAACGACACGTACAAGAAGAATATAAGAATATATATATATATATATATATATATATATATGTGTGTGTGTGTGTGTGTGTACGTGTGTATGTGTGCGTGTGTGTGTCAGAAGCCCAATAGGCGTATAAATGCGTATATGTATAATATGTATAATATAATTCGTATATTTTCTGTTAGCCGACGTCATCGTCGTACATACATGTAGTCGGTGATGTTGTCGGTTCGAATTCTTTCTCCGGTTCTCTCTTCACATAATATATTACACATACGCTGTATACATGCATATAATATATATATATATATATACAGATATACTATATAACGTACTACACTAAATACGGCCAGTCCAATTTAATTAGGCGGCCAGAAATGCGTACGCGGATTCCCTGGGTTTCGACACGGATCGAGTATTTTATTTTTTCATTTTTGCCTCTCTCGCCTCCATCCACCACTACTCCTCGTCTCGCGCTCCTCGATGCGGCATATATAATATTATCATCTCTATCTCGAACCGCCGCCGCCGCCGCTACAGCCTCCGACTTCCTCGCGGGAGACTTTGACGTGCCACTCTCCGGGGTATACGTACGAGGAGCCTATATTATGGTTTCATGAGGGGGAGGGGGAGGGGGAGGGGGAGTAGAAGGCTACCGCTGCGCGTATAATACACGCCGCGCGCGCTCACTCGTGTATACCGGAACACAATGATGTCAGGTTGCCCCGCGGGAGCCTGGAGCGCGCGAGTGAACTTAGCTCGTGGACCTGCATATACTAGTGTGTGTGTGTGTGTGTGCGTATAAAATGTTGTATTATAATATACGCGCGCACGTAAAAGTCTGTGCGTGTGTCGAAAAATTTGCCGCCGAGAACACGTCTCCTCTGCACATACAATAATATATAATATAATATATTATGCATGTATATTATACACCTGCTGCAGCGGTACATCATGCGTACAATATGTAAAAATATGTACACGCGTCGGTGTGTGCGTGCGTACGCTATATAACACAAGGGGGCTATTGTTATAAATATTTCGATACATTGACGCTAAAATCATAGAAAAAAATAGAAGACTGTGACGAAGCGTTATAAAATAATATTTTGTACCCAAGTGCGCGATGTCTATACATTTATAATATATATTATAATATTATGTACAGCGCCTATATGTGTACAATGTATATATATATAGTTTATATAGATTATGTACTGATGACGTGATGCGTATATAGTATATATCTAGACGTGTGTTATATTGTTGTGCTTGTGTCCTCTGCAGCCCCCGTCGTATATTGCGCGCCACGATTGTACACTACTAAAACTACGTATACAATATACGTGATGTACATACAGTGTGTTCGTGATCATGATGATGATCATGATGTTACTTGAACTTTAATGGAATCGAAACAGAATATAGACACAATGCGTGCTAATATCGTTTTTGTTCGCTCGAACACGAACAAGATACGTGTAGATTTGGACTTTTGTCATAACGCGCGAATTTCACCCTTCATGCAGTGTGGTTCAGTTTTGTTACACGTCATAGAGAGATTATACAAAATAATATAAGAAAAATTTAGTATACGTATATGATAAGACTTACATCAAGTTTCGTAAAACTGATACGGGGAATGAAATTGTTCACGACCCTATGTTATACACCCATTGACACATTGTTATACATAATATTATAATTTATAACTGTTGACGCGATGAAAATTTGTTTTACATTGAAAAGTTATACCGCAATTCACGAATTTTTCGATGGCGTCTCGATCGGATTCTACATCACCTTCCAGTGGTGTCAATAAGCTGTGCCGCAAACACGGGTGTACAATTAATATATCATCACACGGGGACACCTACATAATAGTTGATGAGCACACATGAGCTGAGAACGCGCGCGCAACAACCACTTGACCATGTATACGCGCATAGTGCATATTATGTTGCGCGTATATAAATTATAATCGTATGGATACGTCGAGAAGCTTCGAAACAGGCGACCTCCGCGAAACGGAAGCGTAAAGGAATAATTCAAGAGGTGTTTTTTTTCCTTTAAAAATTTGCATTCAACCGCAATGCCGCACAGAGGAGTCGGGTAAAGATTGTTTGTGCGTGTGCAGTATAATATGTATAAATATGCGCACACTTCATCCACGCGCATATATTTGTATACGTATATTTTACATATAGGTATATATCTATTAGATAATATTATGAAAATATACAAGCGCGGCGGTGCTTTTGTCTATCGCGGAGAAAGTACTTCAAGAATACATTAGTCGGACGACACATCTGAAGAGTCAACGGCTCGCGGTTAGCAATTTTTCACGTCACCACCGCCGTGTGTTCTGACATGGAAAAAAAGAACAGGGTTCCTTTTTTATTTTTTCGCGCGCACAATAATCCGTTCGCAAATGTTATGCTTTACGACGGTGAAAAAAAAAATTAAATTATATAATTACTTACACGTATATATTGCAGATGAAATATTTTTTTTATGATTTTTTTTTATGTTTTTATCAAGAGCGAAGTTTTACCGAAACGAAATGCCTAAGAATTCACGAGTGTGTGTAGTACGAGTATATTATAATATATAATTTGATTGAACTCCAATGGTATACACATAATACTGTTATGTATAATCAATTACGTTAGTATGTTCGTACATAGTATACGTGTATTCATTATAGAGATTTCCTTATACGTTTCGCTTGAGATATACGATTTGAGTCATATATAGATCACAAGTTGATTTTTATAGTGGGCAAAACGATGTGTTTGCCTTATTATTTTAAATCCATTTATCTTAGGTAAAAGCCGTAAAATTACTATATTTTTACAGTATTGATATTTTTAAAAACAAATATTTATAATTGATATTGCCTGAAAATGTAAAATAATCAGTACGTAAAATTGTATGTATTTTTTTTTTATCTAAAATAATAAAATTAGGTGTCAATGAGCCATTTAACCATTTAGGTTTTTGGACTTTTTGTAATCTATTATGAATTCTAATTTATTTTCTCATAGAAAATTTTGATTTTAATTTCAACGTTTTTATTACTAATAGAGTACAGGATATTGTAGTAACTACTACTGCGTCAGCCATCAGATATTTAAATATACTCTAAATTCGTGATGCGGTTCAACTGTCTAAGAATATCAAATCGTCTTGTGCGGTTGAAGTTTTATAGTGACCGTCAACAATAGTTCGTATAACCAACATAGTTAGTAACGAAATACATTTTATTTTATTATTCGAATAAAAATGAACTCGTAATTTACAAGGATTAAAAAAATATAAATGTATACAATGTCGGAGATACTTTCTAGAACATAGTAGTTAAAATGCACCACTCGTTTTATGATTTAAATAAATTTCTTCAGAACCGGGTGGTCCTAATTATGTTTGCCAAATAGTCCACGACGAAAAATAAAAAAACATTAAAATCGTTACTGTACATTTTACTTATAATTCCAAAAAACACGTAAATATCAATTTAATTTATTTTATTTCATATTTTTAGAGTTTGTCTAGTTTACCAAAATAAAAATTCGGAATGATGTAATAGAATATTATTGTCGCTGTTGTAAATGTCTCTTGCATACATATTTATAAGTTGGACATTGGTGTTCTATTTTTCTTTATGTGTGGTTTTGATGTGATTTTAATTTCCCAGTGAAATGTCAAGCGCATATTGCATACATGCAGTGTATTACGTATTACGATGACGCGCGACGCTGAAATTACCGATTTTAAACATTGATTTGGCATCCAATATTGGTGAACAAATACCTACCAAATGAGACGTTTTGCGAAAAATCGCTTCTCGCTTATATGCAAGTTAATAAGGTTAATTTTATTTATTTATATCTCGAACGATGGTTCAGTGCCGTTACATCGGTGAAACGTTCATGTTTCATGAGTCGGAAAAATATATTCGACCTGGTGACTATTTTCATTGATTATAAATACTCAATAATGCCATTATGAATTTATGATTGATCCGTGCATTGCTAGAGTGCGTCAGTCGAATATATAGTCGTCGGATTACGAAGTCTATAATTACATGGTTATAATGTCACCAATGTTCATTTATACAACGCGAACGCATGATAATATGTCGTACAGTGTAATAAGCCTATAACAACGCTCGCCGAATTGAGTCGATAAATTGCCCGCGTATACGTATCACCTAATTACAACTGTTTACGTGCAAGTTAAATGTGTATAGGTACCTACAGCCGAAAGTTTGAAAACCGAAACAGTATATTGGATATATATATACATACGTATACACATGTTATTCTATTGAAACGCTTTTAACCGTATACATATGGAATTTATGAAGGAAACATTTTTTGACATAATATACCTTCACAAATTAAACAGTAAATGTATGCATATATATAGCTATCTTCCGCGAGAATACATAACATACACGATTAGATTAATTTAATGTGAAAATTGGAAGCTGAACGAATGTGTTCGTGATGATGACCACCGGTTTTTATATATATATATATATATATATATATATATATTAAGAGCAAACTGTAGTTCGTATATAGTTCGTAGCGGATAATCATTCGATGATGACGGACATATTAGGCTGGATAAATCGTACACGTGGACCGTGTGAATAGTGACGACTACCGAAAATCAAAAAGCGACTTCACGCTCTCAGCGGGTAAATATTGTTGGACTCGTAGGAGAATATGTATAGTATTTCGAAACTATATTTTTCAACTTGTTCTGCAAAAGCAAATTGAGTGTTCAATATTTTAATCCGACTGCGGCAAGTTGGCGTAAAGTTTTTTTGAAGCGCAAGTGGTTACCCATTTTTTTCTCATCGAAATGAATAATAATGGCTGGCGTATTATGCGTCAGAATAAGTGATGATAGAGGAAAAACCGGACAGACCGAATCGAGTCTAAGATTAAGTTATAGATAAATATGAGATATTACTGTTGTTTGGTTCTAGGCTGAAAAGCGTTATGACACAGGATATTATACCATTATTAATTATTATATGATGAGTTTAGATAATTTAGTGTTATTTTTAAATATTCTCGATGTATTTATTAGTCGTTTTAAACAATTATTTAATAATAATAATCATATTCAAATGTATTCAATTGATATTAATGTCAATTAAGACACGAATTTATGAATGGTGACAGATTTTTTAACTTATTAAATATTTTAATGAACTATATTATGTACAATATTTTCGGCGTATCGCCAATGCTACCAATATCACTGTCAAATAAAATGTTTAAATAGGTATGTCGTATGTATAATATAATACAATAACTATCTACAAAATGCTTAATGAAATAGTGAAACCGGTTAGTCAAGACACGATATAATATTGTAATAAAAGTTAGGTTTGTTAAGTTCCAAATTGTTTTTCCGTCATCTCCTTTGGAATCGTGTTCATGCATAGGTACTTATTTCAAAATACGTTGTTTGTCGATCATACGAGTAGGTGTATTTATTTACAACGACGGAATCTTAACCGATTTGCAATTATTTGCAATTAGTTTGCTAAATATTGGCATTGGTTTGGAACGGATTGGACAAGGTAGGGGGAGGGGACTCATAGTCATCGGATATGCATACAAGTTACGAAAATATTTATTTATTTTTAAACATTTTTTAGTTTGTAAAAATTGGCTCAGGATATATCCTTATTCAGAGAAGGTAATATGTTATATTAGAACATGTTTGACATACATGAAATATATATTATGAGTATGTAAATACAGGGTATGCAACGTACAACTTCATGTAAATTTTTTTTTTTTTATAATTCGTTTCAGTTGGAAAAATTTTTACTGAAACTAAATTATAATGTCACTGGTAATCGCATCATGTATATACCACACGTTTATACAGTCTAGTGTTTTGCGCCAAAAGAGCTCTGAAAACGATCCCGCAATTGGTTGGCAAGAGCGAGAGCTGCGGGGTATATTATACTTTTGAGTACGGTAAATAAAAAAAAAATAATAATAATAATAATAATATATCCAACGAGTGTAGAGGATTTTATGCTATATAATATACATCGCACAATATAAAAAAAAAACACTTTTGAAAATACAACGATTTACAGACGAGAAACAACGCAAAAGGATACGCGTAACTACATGAATATATTTAAGTATTATTTTACGATTATTTTCATATCATATTTTAATATAATGCTAAATGTAATCGGTTCGAAGAATATCTCTATATGTAGTTTGTGTACATATGTATGTACATTTTACAATACTGTTTTTTGAAAGCAACGATCAAGATAATTAATATCAAACCGGCGAATATATATATATATATATATATATATATATATACGTATACCCACATGGCTAATAATGTACCAGCTACATTATAGAATACGCGAACAAAAATATAGCACCGTCACGGACTATATATTATTACGTATATATTATCGTATTATTATTATACGTCGGCAATAACAATAATTTGTCTCTCGATAGAGTGCTGTAGCAGTGCACCAGTATTTGTATGTATAGCGCGCGTTTGATGTATCGTGTAATATTGTTTTTCTCGTGGCGCTGCAGCAGTATTTTACTATTATTATTACCATACGAGTTCAAACAGATTTCTATCTGCGTGCACGATAGTTTTGACAATATTTAAAACGTTTTACTTCCGGCACCGCGCGCTGTATACGCACGCTCGCACCGGTGTTGAATGCATGCACACTGTTATTATACGCTAACTAAAGGTATATTTGGCTTTTAATATATTACACCGAGCAGACAGCAGTGATCGCGATACACATCATCGATCTACAATAATCTGTACATACTTGTGTTTTATACTTATAGTGTATTCCTGTGCATTCTTATACTGTGCATTCCGCATATTTTTCCACGGGCTAAATGCGTGTATATATACCTACCGTGTATACCTACATATAGATACCGCACGGCAGCAGCATAATATTAGGTACATAATATTATTATACGTCATGTATAAATAAACGCAAACAGCTCTGATCGTTCACTATGTATAATACACATAATATTATTATATGTTTATTGCGCACCTGAAACGGTTTCACGGTTATCACAGAACTCGAAAAGAATCGTGTAGCGCACTGTGTATGTATTGTAATTGTACGTTTTCAATATATGCTATTTCATTGCGTCTGTATTGCAATACGTGCGGTGCGCGATGTGTATAATATAGTATAACTAAATATGTAGATACTGGGCACAAACGTCGTCGTTCCGTGGATCGAGACGAATATAATAATGATATTTAGATTTATCGCAGGACAAAATATGTGATATTATATAGGTACCTAATACATGAGTAGGTATGCACGCGATGAGCGTGATGTATATGCGATAAAACGCGTGAATTTGTTCCGACATGTGTAACTACACCATAATAACAATAATATGCAATGTATAAGAAACGATACGAAAACATTTTGTACACTACTGCTATTCTATACGTACTTCTGCTACTGCTGCATGACGTCTATTTTATGAGCCACTGATCCTGTGGCGGTGGCAGGAGTAATAATCGGCTACGACGACGTTAATGCCCGTGAACTCGCGATAATAATATCATATATCGTCGACTATACGTGGCGCACACTGCAGCAGTATTATAATGCGTTTCAGCATGATTTGACAAATCCGCCAATGAATTTTGTTCTGTTCAATAATCTTAACTTTTCTTTTCAAATGATATTATAATACAGTGATTAACAACAATATATACCTATATTATTATAATGATTTTATGGTAATTTTTCCATTTTTGTATTCTGAAATTTAAAATTTAAAATTATACATAGAAATATAGCCATCAATTATAAACCTGATTTTTCAAAAACGGTTTAAGGTAAAATTTCGTACAAAAATTGTTTACATCTTTAAATTTTTCGAATATATTATAAAGTTTCATGTACTTACTTACTTGAAAAAAAAATTCAACAATCAATGGATTGACTTCTATTAACCTATATAGTTACTAAACATTTACAAAAATTCAGATTTATGGATTAAATATTTTGATATATATTTTTTTTTTTTACAGTAGAGTAAAATGTTATTTTTAATTAAAAAAGAAAATTAATAACTAATTTATCTCTAAAATATTAGTACAAATTATTGATCAGAACAAAAATGATTGCATTCATCAAATCATGCTGAAACACCCTGTATATAGTGTTATGCACACACGAATTGTTATAACTTATAAGACACATTGTCTGCCGGTACAGGGAACGCGTTTATTTTTTTTTTGTGGCAACGGCCGCCCACAACGTCGTCCTATATATTATGAGATAGGATCATGCTCGGGTGAAAAAATCATTGCAGTGTCTCTCCCGCGCATTATATAAGTCTTAAATAGTTTATGTACAAATAATATAAAACATCCTATATTATAAATACGTCTGTCCACGCTCTTGTAACATGTATACTAGATGCGTGGTGACTCATGCGTTAATAATAATAAAATACGATCAAATACAAATTAAAATAAAGGGCCAAAGTCATAGGTAGAATGAGCTACAGCGATGGGCGATTTTGCTATTACTTTATTGTTCTTTTATATTTGAAACCAATGTACCATTGTTTTCGAAAAAAATGTTGACATCGTGTTCAAATCCCGTCTCCGAGTAAAAATTGTATGCAATTGTATACTCATTTCCTATTTTCCAGAAAAATATAGGGAAAATCAAAAAATTATCCCTAAAAAGTACCAATTAGACAATTCTTTCTCTTTTACTTTTCTTAGTTAAAACCATTTACCTACATAGACACATAAATAAAAATAAAATGAATAAAAATAAATAAAAAATCAACGCGATGTTGTGATGTCATCTTGAAAAAAACCAATACACTTCTCGTTTTACTTAGAATTTAGTATAAACTTCTGATGTATTTATGGTTAGTAAACAAATTGAACTATGAATATATGAACCGTACTATTGTAAATTTCTGACATAGGCATGTTATTATTTTCGGAGCTTTATTTTTAATATACACACTCGTGTTTCTGGAATAAACCTCGTTGGGTTAAGCATCTTATACGTTTAAGAATCAACATTTTTCACGTTTTTCCTCCACACAAGAAATGATTACCTATTTACCTATACCGTGTCGCGGTGTGAAATAATGCTTAATATAACATATTATAATGTATAAAAGAGCAAAATGTCACCGGTTTGATCGATTCAGCCAAAAATTGAAACCCATTTATCGTACAAGCTAGGAATTTTTCTTTCGGAATTACCGGTGAACAGGTTTTTCGTACTCTAGTGCTCTTTTGTAGTCTAAACTCTAAAAGGTGAGTACATACGGCCAAAAGATAACGTATAAAACACAATGATTTTTACACCTGTATATAGTGACTGGCTTATATCGATCGCGATCGATTTTCATACGCATACACGATTATCAACTGTGCAGCGTGGATTTTATACTACTATATCGTAATGAATTAGATTTATAAAATGTTCTCTTACTTTAATTATTTTACAAATTAAATGCGTAAAAATTTTGTAAATTTTCAAAAGTTTATTGTTTTTATTTTCATTTTCATATTGTAAAAACTTATTGCAGATAAATAAATAAATAAATATAGCTGAAATACTATGCGTCTTGGCCCCGGTAAATCGTATGTTGCTGTTAAACTTTTTCCACTTCCTTTCTAGTTCAAAAACTTGTACTGAAAATAACCACACTCTATATACATTTATATGTTAACATTGTACTTAGACTTTGTTCAATAAAAGTATTTTGCGACATTCGCGTACTATACATGTCTATATATATATATACCTGTACTCTATGCAGATTATAATTCAATTTTATAAACGCAATGCGCTATCGCGCGCGCGTATGTAAGATGCGTACTACGCCGGTCGTACGAAAATCATCACCGAAAACGAACAAAAACACGCCGGTGGACAATGGTGATGAATATTTTTCAGTGATTACGGCCTGCGATGCACGTACATAATATTACAACACTATTAGGTATATTATATTGTATATACGTATAACGTGTACAAGGGACCAGAGGAAACGACGCGCAAACGAATATACACATAATAATACATACATACATATATATATATATATATATATATATATATATATATATATATACGTATAACATAGGCGGCCGATCGTATACATCTTATATATTATTATAATAGATGTGTGTTTGAGCACCGCGCGGCTAAATAAGGCACAATTGATAGTATCAATCGGCGGCGGAACGCAAAACGCCTACGTATGGTATACGCGAGCGCGTGTATACACGCACTCACTCGCTGGCCGCGCTCACCCGCGTCTGCGCTCCATTCAAGTGTCAGTTAGGCGGCGACTGCAACGACCGCGTTACCGCGAATACGGCGGCGGCGCGTAATGTTATGCACAAACGTTTATAGTCATATATACATACACGTGTGTATAATGCGTATGCGCACGTTAATGTGTATACGTTATAATAATAATAATAATAATAATAATAATAATATATACGTCGCGGTCCATTGTGAACGGGCATCCGTATGTACATGCAGCGTCCGCCGCCGGAGCCATCTCTTTTTCTTCTCCGCCCACGCACGTATGATGACGATTCTTCAACTGCAGCGTTTATGCACGCGCGCAAATACACGCACATCCGTATACGCGAAGCCACTGCACGGCCCCGAAGGAACTCGCCACAAGGATGCCACCACGTACGTACGTATGAATACAGTCGGCAGACCATCGCAAGTCCCGCATGTACCTACTGCAGTTTATAACGTTATCGAGTAGTTTTTTCCGAACCTGCCCGTACAAATCTATATAATATTAATATACCAGGTACCAGCTGCTGCAGACCCGTGCTGCTCCGCATCATTATAGTTGTCGACGATTATTATTGTTGGTAGTGTATAATAATTCTGTACTTGATATATGTCCAGGTATATGATTACAAATAATATTACGAGATTTTATAATACTTCCTTTCAAACTAACATCGGCAATGCGTCGACCCTTCGGTTTCATTCCTACCTTAACGGTATTCCATGCGATAGAGCTGACCATGACTGAGTACGACCAGAGTACGACTGACCATGACTGAAAACCGACTTTGGTAAGTAAACTTCTCCTATTTGGTCAATAGTTTGTCCCTACTAATTATACAGAATGCCAACCATGTATAGGAAATTGGCTTCGCTTAAATGAGAAGGAGACAGTAGAAAATTATAACAGGTGAAGTTGAATGTCCACTCAAAACTTTCCTGACACAAATGCACATGGATATGTCGCATCCATATCGCATTATTGTACGTTTCACAAAATGGACAACGTTTGCATCAATTTCATGAAATGCAACCGCGATTTCTCCACTTCACGTAATTACATAATATGGATAATATTTCGTGAAATGGATACCTAAACTGTCATCAACGGAACTTGTTCCGTCATTTGGATATTTATTATATTTACTTACTTAATTTCCTTGTTTCTATAAGTAAGTTATTTAATTTAATTTAATTTAATTAAATCTAATTCAACAGAAATACATAATTGTACTTCATAATAAATATTATGGATATTTTTTTTACGTCATATATAAATTTAAAAATATAAAACTATATATTTTATAATAACTAGAAATAAGAAAACGAGATATGAATATTATCTTTTAGAAAAATTTGTTGTTTTGAATGTCACTGAAAAATAGTTCTTAATTAGCAAACAAAAGGACAGAAACAACAAGGAAATTAAGTAAGTAAATATATGTAAAAGAAAAATATGGCATAATAAAGGTTGGTATGGTTCTGGAAATATACAACTAGCAACATCAAATTTCATTGACATCAAGCAAGTGAATAAGATCAAAGAAATGTCATTAAGAGAAATTGTCTCTTCTTTAATTGGAGGTCAAGGTTTTTTTAGCTGTTATTGTAAAGGTAAATGTAAAACTAAAAAATGTGCTTGTTTTAAAGGTAATTTAAAATGTAATTCTCGTAACCGTAATTCACAAGCTTGTTTAAATAAATAATAGTTTGTATTAAAATACTTATATTTTTAAAATAGTTAATAGATCATTCTTTTAGATTCTGAACGGAGTGATGGAATCTATTGATTTTACAATGATGTGTGTGTTTTTTTTTTTTTTTTGTGTCTGATGACAACTTTTTTTGCACTAAAAATGCTTCGATTCGCCTATATAGCAACTTTTCTGAAATTAAAGTGAATATAGATGGTATTTGGGCAAGTCAAAAATCCAACTTTTTTAATATTTTTTACAAAAATCGAAAAAAACGTTAAAAAAATTACAAAAAAACGGGAAATTTTACACAAAATCACGTTTTTACAAATTACATTTTTTAAAAATGCTCTAACTCAAAAACGAAAAACCTCAACAACTTGAAATTTTCACCAAATCTTTATATTGGTGTTTTCTATACATGGATAAGTTTTCAAAGTATTTTGACATATTTTGACTTATTTATAGACTATTTAAATTTTCGATTTTTGTAAATTTTTTTTTTTTTAAACACCTATAAAATTTAATTGGCTGGCCGAAAACTCTCGAAAATTTATATATATATATATATATGTATAAATATATTCGCTTATAACAAGCTTAATTTGTCTTCACTCGAAAATATCGGTGATCGTTTCACTCAAATTTTTTTTATAAGTTCATAAAGCTCAAATTTGTATAAAATGTGTCAAAATCACGATAATTTGCAAGTTATTTTGTAGATAAAAATTCATAAAATTTTTTCTGTTTATACTAAAGATTCAAAATTTTAACACTAGGTTGTCCATAAGCTTACCTTCAAAAATATATAAAAAAAATTCTACCAGACTTAAGAGGAAAAATTTTATGACTGTTTTAAATTTAAATTTTTACGAAATTGCATTATAATTCAATTTAAATATAAAATACTATATTATTATTTACAAATTTTAGACAAACATATTAACTCCATTCAGAATCGTTATTCGTATATAATGATATCAATTATTGCATTCAAATTTAACAAATCCATTGTAATAATGACCTATCCTATAAACGAGGTACACTCCACCCTCAACTGTACAGCAAAGCGAGGCCCACCCGTTATTTTTTTCTTTTCTTTTTGACAATAACAACAGCTAATAAACAACTTATAAAACAGATAATACCTAAATATAATATTCTGACTAACGTTTTTGATAGAACAGATCGTTCTTTTAGATTTTTTTAAGCTTTATTTAATTTTCGCTATTTGTACATCCAAATAACGGAACAAGTTCCGTTAATGAGTTAGGTATTCATTTCACGAAATATTATCCATATTGTGTAATTACGTGAAGTGGAAAAATCGCAGTTCCATTTCGTGAAATGGACAAAAACGCGATATGGATGCGACAGTTATATTAATTAAAACCTGAGATTCTGATGTTTGGGTTGAAGAAGAACTTAGAAAAAGTATAAATTAAATCGCGTTTCTATATAACTTGAGTAAGGTTAAGTGAATTTCGATACTTGATAACATAAATCTACACATAAAAAAGCAAATTGGTTGGATGAAATGGATGGATGAACTTGTATTGGTTATCATCAATATTCAATATATAGATACCTACTTTATAGTGGGTTAGAATGTGTAAATAGAATGCTCTCGATTAAAAATTGAAGGTTTTTTAACCTTAAAAGTATATTTATATATGAGCATTTCATGCAATAAAACTATTTATTATTGCATACAATTCTAGTTTTTGGGTGGAAAGAATTTCAAATTTTTTCAGACATCCATTTTTTTAAAATAAAATTTCATGTAGTACGTGCTTATACAGGTCGTCGCGGTTGGTATGTTCGATTCAGACTGGCTCACATTGTATTGGGATGTAATGGTAGAGTGGAAAACTCTCAAATACACCTGAAACGATATTATAAGTTTGAACAGCCTAATATAATCAGATTCGAGTTCAAAATCCAAAAATTTACCGCTATCACGATAAGTTACAGTATACGTATACTATTATAGATTTCCAAACCGATGGATTTGACGTTTTATTTTATAGGAAAGTTTAAAAGTGGAAATTAAATCGTGCGATTGACATTTAAACTGCTTTCATTCGTGCGCTTATTATAACCATCCGATGTACCCTATTGTGTTTAATTTTGAGATTAAAAATAATTAACAGTGGTTACAAAATTATCTAGGAATCAACAATCCGACATCCCTTAACTATAAGTTCGCTAGTCATCCGTACAAAACTACGGTATAACTACTTCAGTGGTTTATACTGTGTATGGAGTTTCCCCACGGTAATAAATCGAATAATGAAGCTTAAACTTCTTTGAATAATATGCGAGTATACTCAGTCCGTAGGTATACGAACGGTTGCGGGTAAATCTCATTGAATGCGCGCTAATAAAAAACGATAATTTTGACAGAGTTGCAGTGCGCAATTATACATTTTATATATATAAGGACGCAATATATTATCTATATAAACCTATATATATATATAAATATATATATTTAGTAATAGCGCAGTAATTCTATTCAAAACCGCATACTATTTATGTAAATTGTGCATAATGTATAGTTTATTCCGAATAAATAGCCGCCAGCGTACTGCTTATATAGGAGAATTAATAATATTGTCACTATTGTTATATACCGGCAAAAACATCTCATTGTTGAACATAATATAGTATAAAAATAATAATAATAATAATAATACCTAGTTTTGAATGAAAAAAAAAATGGAAATATTTTAGTCTTAAGAAAATCTAATTTAATACATTATCATACCCGATCCTCGGAGAATAATAATAATAATAAAAATATCGAAACCATTATTATTATTTTACAGTAGTTATTAAACCCGCGCGATATATAGGTGCTACAGCCACAACATTGAGTAGTAGTGGCACTCCCTTGCGGGTGTCTTTTACGTAAATTATTAAGCTCATTACGTCTGTTCAATGCAACGGACCGCCTACATAATGAGGTCATTCGCGCGTAACCTTAAAATATATCGATGTATACATATATTATATACCCGTAGACCAGCTATTCGGTAAGGTGATCACCTCCATATGTCGTGTAACGAAATTTTATACAAATTAAATATAATCGCAGGTAGGCAATACGGTTAATCATAAAAATATTTTAAATACTAATCATAAATTACGGCGCTAATAAGATTTGAGGAGAGCGTTTACTTTTTTAATTCAAACGCACAAGCATAATATTATAAATTATTATCCATGCTTGGTTCTTTCTTTATTAATCTCGGAATTCTGCTGCCGGTGTGCATTATTTCGTTTTCGTATATTGATGAGGTCTCGAAGAAAACATATAAATACCATATAGCGATATGCAGGGATAAATTATTAATATATACAAGTAAATTTTGTTTATCCTATTAAATACATAATAATCAACTTTCAATTATAATTGAAATGTTTAGATAAATTACACGATTATCAAAACAAACGTTTTTATATATTGTTTTATTTTTTTATATCACCTAAATAATAAATTATATTTAAATTTTAAATTAATAATTTGAATTTCTGCAACGTAAAATATAATACGAATTATAATAAAATAGATGATTCCGAGAACAAGTAACAGGTTTTAAATTAAATTTTAAAATTTAAATGATTCAAATATAGATGACCCATAATAGATGACCTTATATAATATACTACAATGGTTTGGCATTAAAAATTGCTCTGTACTAGGGTAAGTGGTTTTGTTTGTGGTTGAATTAATATCCAAGATAAAAAAAGTTTTACGTATATTACACATAAAAATTTAATGCTATATTATGTATAGGTAGATACAATCAGTAGTAATTTGAAGGTATTATAGATTGTATAAAAAATTATGTTTTCTTTTTTATGATATGTCGTTTTTTAATGATATTTACATTAATTGTGTCTGAAATATGTGAATTATGTTAACTATGTCTTAAAACTAAAATGTTTTTTTATATCAAGTGTATATACATACGTTTCAATTATTATTGAATATTATTAAAAAAATAATGTCAAATAATCAAGTTTTGTTTTTAAAAAAAAACTAATCCGATTTGTTTCATGAACCGATGATATTAATAATAAGTAATAATTCATGATACTGTGTTAGGTTTGGATAATGGTATAAGGATTGTAATATTATGATATTATATACACACGAAATAAACGTGTTTAGTATACAATTATTTCATCTAGAAGTCTTATTAATTTAATCAATTCATTGAAAAAACGGAAATTAGATACATTTTTTTTATAATTTTAAATGGTGTTACAGAATATATTATTACGTATCCATGTGTATATTTTCTATGCATGGCATATTGGTTTAAATCTTTTGAATTTCTGAATTTCTAATTTATGAGACAAATTGCAGTAAATCAAACGATGTTAAAACACATCAAAGCCACAATAGATTTGTTTACCCGTATAATCGTTCTATTAAAATAACAGACTTAGGGTAACTAATTCTGAGATCTTTGACAAAATAACTACTATGAACTAAATGAAACGAAGATTTAGATGGTTACACAATGATTTAAAACGGTAGCTGAAATATTCCTGAAAATTGATCCTTGAATCTTTTATCGTCAGCGATGTCCAATTGTTGTACACATGTATTAATTTTAGATCAGTTTATAAAAATGAAAGAGGAACATCTATTTTCTGGAATGAAACACTTATATAAACCGGAGTAAACATCGTTTGTTTTTGAGACAATCAATGTCGGATGTTAACATAAAATAATCGTATAAAATTTAGTCGTTTAAAAATGAGAATACTAATTAATGCATTTTAAAAAATAAATCATTGAATATTCTATAATCACCTGTACCGAATTAAATATTTGTTGTAAAACATATAAAAATGACTTACACATTTTTATACTGAATAAATTATATAATAACGTATTATCGTGTTTATCTTATAACTTACAGCATTTTGAAAATGGAATAAATTTATACATACGTATATCTATACTACCGAATAAAGCGAATATGGAAGTAAAGGAGAAAATAATGTGTCAAACTACTTTTATACATAGGTATATAGTATATACATACATTATACCGTTAATTAAAAAGTGTATATATTTTACAATAAAGTTAAAAGACACAATTATTTAAATATATCTATCATTAAAAGCTGTAATCGAGTTTGAATAAAAACAAAATATCTATTACTGAATCTAAAACCATTTTTTATTAATTATAAAGTGGTGGAAAAAAAGCAGTAGAAGGTGAATGTATGTCCACTTCGGAGATCTATTCTTATTCCGTCCGTAAGTATATAATATATTATTCATGGGAATGATAATTTGTTGTTTTATTAGTTAATATTAATAACATGCAGTTTTGTACGTAATCAAAATCGGAACCCGGAACGATTAATTCGAAACGATTTAAAAGTCACAATTTTAATACGCACATTAATCAAACGATCTCACTGCGTTTGAGTGCGTGTAAATACGACCAAAAAGCCTGCGTAGATGTTTCGTCGATAAAAAAAAAAAAACTTAATACCTATATATGTTTTATGAACGTAAAAAACAAAACTACCGTAAAACGATCGGTGAAAACATTCAAACAACGTAAAAAAGCGTAATACACGTATGCAAATTGTACGACTAATAGAATTAATCACAATGAACGGGTCGAACGTAAACACTAATGCGAATGTATATAATATATGCGACGTATAACGTGTGAATATCGTTTTGAGTTGTGCCTAAATGAAATCCGATTCTTACAGGCGCAAAACATCACGTTTACGATATCCATATATATTATGCGTGTGATAGGATTTTAATGAATGGAGATTAATGCGGTGTCTAATAAGAACTTTTTACAATGATAGATAATTTCTATCAAAATCTTCAAACGTTTAGGATTAAAGAGAGACTTCAGTTTTTGATTAACTAATTATTCAAATTAAAACAGTATTTTGTGTACATTTAAACTTTAAACTATACAATATAAAGGATTACGATTTACGATTTATGAGTAAGTACGAACGATTTTTGGGAAATGGGGATTCTGTGGAACCCCACCTCTTTACGTGTGTCTGCGCGCGTGTGTGTATGTGTACGAGTGATCAACGAGCGTGAAATACATTTATCATTTTAATTATTATACAACGACGCATTGCGTTGTAGGTGTTTGAAAACAAACGCGCGTGTGCGGTATACATATATATGTATAAATACATTTATGTGCAATGTGTTACATTGTCTGAGACGAAAGCATAAATAATGCGTTTGAAATTAGTTATTCCGGTCGTCATCGTCGTCGTCGTCGTCGCACACCGTCAACGACGGAAACTCATACACGACGTATTATAATATTATGCACTCGAGCCGTGTCATACTGTTATGATCGTTGTACGGCCTTCATACAAAGTCTTACAGACGTCATCAATAATGCAGAGTCAAGCGCGCGTCTGAAATCCTATAATCGCGTAAATCGTCAGCCGCGTAGATTTCGTATCGAGGTAAAATAGTAATATTAACAAAAAAAAAAAAACATGTTGATTGTATCGATTGGAGTTCGCGACGTGCGAACAAACGTTGGTTCGTTCGTTTGTTCGTATGCCTGCCCGATTAAATCAATTAACGTACGATTTATCTTAATATTATATAATCATATATATATATATATTTGTTTTATTCTATAGAAATTTATACATTACAAAAATATAATATATATAATAAATTCAACTCTTTAAGCTAATCTTGTGTTGGAATAAATTAGTTATTGAGATTTTTTAAAATATGTATACATTATGATAACAATATTGTAATACATGTATTTATAATAAGTTTCAACTGCAGTTCTAGTGCATGTGCAGTGGAAGTTTTGAGGCTCCAAGCCCCACCCTCAAGATCGAAAGTTTTCAGGAATAAATAATTACTCTCGGTATTTGAAAAAAAAAAAATTGATTAAAACACTACAGTTGGAAAGGAGTAGTAACTTCGTACATTTTGTCAAGTTGTACACGGAAATAAACAAGGTGGCTTTTATCAAAACATATGTACTTCATATAGTATACGTTTCGACGATGATTCGATGTGTGAATAATCGTTTTTTATAATTTTAATCGACATTTAACACAGACGCCACCATACACCCTTAATTTAAGTTCATGAAGCCGCCTCTATGCGTGCATACGGTGCATACGTTATTCTTGCAACGCTATGCGTCGGACTTCGAACATCATTTTATTATAATATTATTAGTAGCATACAATACGGTTCATACAATATTCGTTTTCGAACAAGTTACGATTTTTTTCCCCTCATTTAACTGTACTTTTCCGTTTAATTATGCCGACACGTAATAATATGTCTTGATTTATGTTTTTGATATTATTAAGCATATAAAAAATGACCGTTCGCCGATTTAATTTAATCATACTTTAAACACATATATAGATAAACTAAATCTCGGGTCTTAAAAAATAAAGAATAAAATAATCTTGGGCCGGGGCCAAATTATATATTTAAATTTTGGGTGGCACGCGAGTACAAAAAATCACGTAATTGCGTTTATAATTTATAATTCAACAGTCGTATTAGTATTATTATACAGAGTACAGATAAGTATAAGTATATCACAGCGTTTTTTAACGGAATTAAGTTCGTATTCGGAATTCCATACAGATTGTACAGAGCGTTTACAAAAGTTTAAAAATGGTTTTAACTGGAAAAACAACAAATCTAAACGGTTCGATATGAGCAAAACTCGTATTGAATAAAAAACGGTAGGATCAAGTCTATATAATATAGTTATTAGTTCATAATGTATAGAATCGAGTTCATTCGGGTTAAACGAAATAAATGTCTAACGCAATATTGTAATTTGTATATATAATAATCATCAGTTATAAAATAATCGCAACTACCTATCTATAATACGCGTGTTATTATTGCATTGCTGCATTCACTGCAAATGTATGTGTAAGTATTATAAAGAAGAATATAATCTTAGTCTTCGTTCAAAGAACACCATAATATTATTATGTACTATTAAAATGAAAATAAAATAACGAAAGAATATGATATAATTACGATGTTCGGTCTAAGCACTTTATTATTACTATCCACATCGCGTAAATACACACATATAATATAATAACAACACACACACACACATACGTTTTTATGTTTTGCATTACATTTTCCGCTTAATTTATACGTCTGCTCCGTGTTCGTCCAATTCGTTATTAAATTAGAAACACTATGTATATATATGATAAAGTGTATGATTCATGTCTTTTACCGCTGCGGTTGTAAACTTTATATAAATAGTCGTAAAACTTTTTACTAAAAGGTCTACTCGCGTACACGTATAGGTATACTTTATAGTCGTGGTCTACGCGTATATAATGTGAGCAGTCTGCGGCTGTGCGTGTATAAATCGCAGTAGCAAATAATAATAATAAAAAAATTAAAAAAAACCCACTGCCGATATGCATATATTATTATTTATTAATATTATAATATCGAGTCACAGATCTATTATTTGGAAAATTCCCAAACAACCTTAACCTAACCTTGTTAATAAATATTAAGGCCCCGCCGCGCACGTCCGCTTATACTCAAACGCGTTGGCACCGGTAATATTTCAGTGTTATAATACATGTGTGCGGTATTATATATATATATATATATATATATATATATATTATAGCGTACAGTGTCCGATATAGAAATATACTTGTAATGTAATAGTTACTATTATTCAAAAACGTGTATAAATCAAACCGGGACGGAAGTCGACGACGAATCGGCGCGGAATGATAATACGCGAAAACACACGCGCTCGTCTTACTAGAATATTGCCTACTCTACATTATGATACGCGTAATATGTACACATTATTTATACGTAAAATAATACATGGAAATTTATGCAGTTGGGTTCGGGTGCGCACGCGATGTAAACGTTCTCGGCTAAATCATTATCCGGTTGTCCGCGGAGCGTGCAACTACGTATATTCGTGTGTATAATATACGTAAGTAGTAAGTACCTATAATAATATTATGTGCTGCACTACGTGGTGTACAGGTATAATATATTATTTCATTCATTAAGTCGCGCGCGCGGTCCATCAGTTATTCAAATAATAATAATAATAATAATCCGTAAGCGCACCCGGGCCAGAGTCGAATTTTTTGTTTATTATTATTTTTACGATACCATCATGATTATTCACCACGTCGGAAATTCTCGAGCTACGACCGTTGGGCGAACCGATTTATTGCGTGTGTATAAATATCATGGCGCGCGCGTACACGTGTATATATATATATATTTTATTGCAGGTGATGGTGTGTATATACGTATATATTTTACTGTGCGTGTAAAAAACTGCAACGAGTCCGGACCGCGTGTAACAGGTATGCGTCAAAAACGCGTGTAATTAATATCGTGTAGGCGAAAATGAGCTACCATACCGCCTCCATTATAATAACAACGATAATAGTAATAATAATAGTTATATTAATAATACGCGTCGTGTACCTGCAGCCCGGTATACGGGCGCGGAAGGGCGTGGAAAACTGGAAACCTCGGTAGGCTACGGAAATACGCGAGACTTAGTGGTGTTGACTTGAGCGTGCACAACACGCGCGTATTAGTAATACGTAATATCGTAATATTGTAATAATAGTTATACCGAACATGATACGCGCAACGACATAAAAAAAAATCTAATGCAGACTTCAAAATCTATATTATCACAAGGTGGTACGCCTCCCGTGTAACGCGATCGAGTGGAAACGAACGTTTTCCGTTCGAAGTCGTTGAACGATTATTAATATATTTTTAACGTGTTTATAGCCGTACCACCCACTACCCGATCCATCAATAATAATTAACGATTCTACTGCACCACATTGAAAACCTCGGATTCTTGTTTGTACTGCGATGGTCCGTGAATCGCGAGCTAATCGTAATGATAATATGTTGTAAAACATTATGCGTAGGTACGCGTGTACACTCGACGACGCTTTAATCGTCCAATAATAGTTAAATCGTAAAATGTATTACGATTTATTAATGGGTTCCACGGCAGATGTATCGATTTAAAGCGGAAAAGCAATAAGGATTTTTACGAGATCCTCAATCGTTTTATAATTATTTCACCACGTGTGCAGTGTACGTCACTAAACTCATCAAATTACGTAATCGTCAAGAAATTCCCATACGTATTCGACCATTATACATGGATATCTGTTGCAGGTGACCTCGATGTTGTTGTGTATCTGTTAACTCGATGGTATAAGGCTACAGCTGATGTTTGGTGTACAAAACTCATGACGCCGTAAAACCATATAGAGCGATTTTCTACAGGTGGTTTTTTACCAATAATGTTTGGAAAAATCGTAGCTAATCTAACCGCACTAAATATTAACCATTGAGCTTTAAATGCATTTAAATTAATATGTCAACTACAGACTAAGATGTATTTTAATTTGTGATTTAAATTATCTAAATAATATTGAACGAAACGACCAAAAATATAATAATACTAATAATATAATATAATTCTACATAGGACCGTATTGGGGAATAGGTAGTATAAGTTCCTATATACGGTATAGTTGCAGGTAAACAATTACATTCGTTAGTTCCTGTAAATGTGACAAGTGTATTTCTATGTGAATATAAATATGAGATGTGAAAGTTACTATTATTTTAAGGATAACGATTATTACATTAAATATATGAAATATAATATATAGTTTATATAATATATTAAACATGAACACCCTATTCATAATATATTAGCATAAGTATACACTTACGGACATAAGTAATTTTTATTACTGTGTAGGAACTTACTTATATAATTTTTCACCATTGTAACTAACATATGTAATTTTTTCTACCTGCTAGGCCTCGTGTGTAAGAACTTACATTTGTCCATCGTATTAGCTCGGACTGTCATCGTCATTGATATGTAATTCTCTGACCGTGTTAAATCGTTTCCACGGCCACTCTGCAATTAGAGAATAATGACAAGTTTATAGTTGTTATATAGTTGTATATAGGCGCATGAATATTATTAGTACGTATAATTTATTTGGTGAAATGCAGAATGGGCAAAATAGATTATATAAGTAAAAGCTTAATATTATTTAATATGATAATATACCTATGGCATATCGTATAATTTACAAATTTTAATAAGATATAAATGTGGGCGCATACAATCCAATGAAAATGTTTAAGAAATAAAATCGCATATATAAATAATAAATAGCGTTGCAGTAATACCAAGTGTTTGCACGAATATTCCCACGAAGATTTACTAATATACGAAACGGTATTGTGGCGGCTGGTTTAATGTCGGCTTGACAGATATATTATACATATTATAATATATACACCCGCCATGGCTTTAATCGGTGTACGTAAAAACCCAACGCAAAACAGCCCTCTACCGTAACTCATGACTACCGATATTCGTCACCATGCTTTTGAAATAAGTCTAGTAATAAGGAACGGATGTTGTTGCTTTTGCAACTTTTCTTCTACTGCTCCAATTTATTGCTAAGTAAGTTTTAAATTCGTTAGGTGTATGTACGAATTCAAGTCTAAAATTTTCGAGTGCAATTTTTCGCAATTTTCGTAGGTTTTTAAATTTTATTGCAATTTTGTAGATTTTACTTGTTTATAAGACAATTTAAACTATTTTATAATGCTTTCGCGTAATTTCACTTTTTTAAATACCTTTAAAATGGTATAAAAAACCCTATGAAGGATTCTCAAAGTATACATTTATAGTGAAATGCATAGTACATATAGGCAATAATATTTAGTTCTTCTAGATTAAGATTTATTTTAAAAGTTTTTAAGTAAAATATTATTTTTTTTTTAGAATTTAAACATTTTATAACTTGTAATTAATGAATGACAAAAATAAATGTAATTCTATAAATTGTAACAAAACGTTGATATTTTTAGCATAATTTTTAATTTTTTAAGCGTAATTTTTGGTATACTTTAGTGCAATATTGTAATCATTTTCACTACTTTTTAACTACTACAACATCCATGTCTTAGCACTAATAAACATAGATGTGGCGACTTAAAAATGGCAATTATCGCCATGGCGTGCCTACAGCACATCTTCTTGCGGATACCTACCCGCGTGCCCTGCATTGTCCGTACAACATCTTTTTACACTAGTGGCACGATCTGTGGTACATACACGGGCGTGAACACGATTTTAAACAAAAAATATTAATATTAACAGGTCTCGGATTTTATAAAGCCTCAATAAAGCACTAAAACATGTGCTACTTAATGACTTAAACAATTTAAAATTAATGATATATTTGTCATAAAAACAAGAAAAATATTCCTTTGTTCGCGATTTTCAAAAAAATGAAACAAAACGAAAATTTGAGAATATTTTCTAATCTATGTAATCACAAAATTTTTATCTATGGTTTTAAATTTTATTTGTAAAATTATTATGAAAACAAAATAAGTAGGTATATTATATACGCGCATACATAAGCCAATAATAACATCAAACCTGGAGAAATAGCACTAAAAGTGTAGTACTTTGCGTATAAAATTCTAATTCTAAAAATATACTGGGTAAATTGTTAGATTTGAAGTCTTCATGGTTGGGTCTACAAATCACCTGATCAAATCAGATGGTATGTAAGAAGTCATATGACCTGTACATGACTTAATTGAATTGTATTTCCTCTAGTGTTATATAGTAGCAGCAGTGTAGTAGCTTACAGTTTATACAGAGCGATCAGATGGTTCGATCACCCGACAAAGATCCGACAGGATGTTGGTCAGATGCGACAAGTTTACACACGACCTGACGTTATGACGTCCGACCTAATTAAATTATCCTGTGGGCCCGATCACATATTATTATACTATCGTGGGTTGGGACATTTAGTAAACGCCATGGGATCCGAGTCCGCTGTTTATTGGACCTACACGCATGTGGGTAAAAAATTCATTACTACCGACGTGTCGTCGTCGTTGTGCCGATATTTGAAGTTGGTGCTGCACTAGTGTTCTCTCGATAATAATATGATACATATAATGCTACTAATCATATAGAAATTTATGCTAATATTTACGTATATAATCTCAATGCTATTGCCTAGCTGCTATGATATGATGCGTTACGCGTATATAATATTACGCACCGAATCACGCGCATATAGAGGGTGTTTGACTGTCGAGGCTGTTGCGGCAATACTTGTCGTTGTGTATCAAAAGGACGTTAATTACTATCATCTGACCTTATTTATCGTTGTATATAATCGAGCTGTATACGCGCGCGGGGTGTGTGATTGATAGTTATCGTATATCACTCCAGCAGCAGCAACACCAAATATATACTATACGTGGTGGCTAATAAAATATTATATATAACATCGCGGTATCTGTAGTGTATATATTATTATTATTATTGTATACGTGTATCCTCCAAGTGGGCCACGAAAACAGAAGCCGCAGGAAGGCGGCATTATCGGAATGGCGTATTATAATAATATAACATATATGTTTAAGCTCCTCGCGCGCACAGGAGTGTATAATGTATTATCATGTGTTGTATATTATATATAGTGTACACGAAGCGGTTTTAATGAGCGGCGCGCATTCGGACAAGGTTACGAACAAGTGTTTAATGCCAGTAGATACCAATCGACGGGCTTGTTATTATTATTATTATTGTTGTTGTACGATTCGTGTGCTATAGAGTCCCGGGCGCGTGTATTATATTTATGTGTATATGTATGCTTATATATATATATACGGATTATTATTATTATTATTACTATTCGAATCAGACGCCCCCGTCGTCGTCCGTTTGGAAATCGGCGTAATGGTAGCCAGTTTGGGTGGCCTCGGGAATAATATCGATACATTATTGTCAGTTCATAAATCCGTGCGGGCGTCATTATAATAATATCTCATTTCCCTATCGGATCGCCACCGACACCGCCGCCGCCGACACGGCAGCAGCAGCTACTCCGGTACTATGGATACATTTTCGGGGGAGGAGGGAGAGCAAACTAGTTTTTTTTTTCTCTCCTTTTCGCCGCAATTAACGCACGGAGATTCCCTTCTCTTTTTCGACATCAGACTTCTTAATTCTTATCGGTCATACCGCCGCCGACGCCCGAATAGAGAAAAAGGCCACCACCACGTGGTGCTATGTGCATTGTACATGTTTATGTATATGATACTGCAGAAGCATACACACTTATAATACGGCGTATTGTATATTATTATAACATGCTGTTGACGAGATTTGTTTTTTTCCTTTCCGGTTTTCGGTATAATATTATTATCATTTGACGATTTTTAATGAGCATATTACCGTGGAGAAAGAATTTTTTTTCCATTACTTTGTCACTGCACGCGTACTGTAGTATAATTTAATTTCGGTAGCGTTATTATTGTTATAATGTGGTGTATATACCAGGAGATGGTGTATCGTCGCTTATCCATCAGCAACCGCGGCCTATGATCAGTGATTGTTTTTTCTCTCTTATTCATGTTCGCAATATTTTCGACTCAAAGCCATCACTGCAGGTTTTGTCATCAAACGCGATGCGTTTTTCTTCGACTAATAATGTTTGCGTATTTGGACGGGATTAAAGGGTTTTCTGCAAATTTCATTTGCGCAATCAGCATACGCACGACTATATGTATGCGATGTGCACGCATTCATGTATAATAATGTATATAATATACAAACGATTATGTACTACTGCGATAAAAGCGAATACTCTGAAGACGAGCAGTTTTTTATTCCGATCGGTGTACGATTAATAAAAAAAAAAAAAAAATGAATAAAAAAAAGAACATTAATTGCATATAATACGCGCAGTATAGATAATATGCACGCATTATAATAAATGTGCCGTGGTTTTTTTTCTTCTCTTCATTCAATGACATAAATACTATTTTATGTAAGGAATATAGTATGAATGTATAATGTACATATATAATATATGGTATAATAATATACCAACACCATAGTATAGGTACAGGCAATAAAGAAGTTAATTGAAAACAATATTGCAATTAATTATGGGTTTCAATTAAACCGATATACGTATTGTACAGCTGTGTTAAACTTATTTATGTTTGGTATCTATATCTTATCACGAGGCCGTACGATTTATATAACCGTTGATGTATAATATTCTTATTATATTTACATGATTTCTTTGCTGACGTGTAATTTCATACGCAACATAATGTACCTAATATAATATTATTATATTGTTTACGATGCACACACTCCTAATGCAGCCGTACATAATGATCTAAATTAATTTACATACATCCGTGATTTTAGGATAAAAACGAATAAATGACTATAAATTCTAGACAAATACTTGTTTGGGATGTATTCTATATACATCTGTTGTACCACGATATTATTCACAAACCCAACTAGCAAACGATAGTGGCCATCGTAATATATGTGAAAATTTTCATTGAAACTTCACATAAATTCTATAATAACTAAACACGACGCATAACCTGTATACGTATGTTAAGTTAATTTGTAGTAATCGTGCACATATAGATACACGAGGATTAGATTTACCAAAATATATATAAGAGTATTATAATAAAATAACTATACAAATACTCGTATTTTAATAATTAACAGTAAGTACATATAATAATTTAGCGATAAAGTATCAAATGGGCAGATATCGAGTTTAATCTTTGGATTTCATGCATAAGCGATTAATGTAAGTCTACAAAAACTCTCTAGCTACTCTTTGCACTTAAATGTCAATTACAGTATACGTGTATAAAATAACATTCATAATAACTGGTTATTTAGCATATTACTTGACAATGACATGTTGTCAAATTATCTGTTTACTTTTCTATTATTTATGACTTAATGAGTAATAAAGTTCAACCGAAAATAAAAACCATGTAAATCTCGTGCGTTATCGTTTTTAGTAACGTTCTTTTTGTTTTCATATAACAATATGCACTGCTGTTATGTGAGATAAAATTATACACATTCTATGCCGTATTCAAATATTTAAAAATAATCATGGTTAATAGTATTAAATTAAATATAATGGTGTTGTATTTAAATTGTATAATTACAATATTATAAATTTATAAAGTAAATTATTTATGTAAATATGTTTATTTTATGGATAAATTGATAAGAATCCTTTAAAAATATAGTAATAATGTGAAATAATAAATGAGATTAAAATATTACAAAAGTACCATTTCACAGACATTATTTCCAAATAATTATGAAAGATGTGGTTGTTTTTTTAACAGTTTAATTCATAAGTGTATTTAAATAATTATTCTAGAGAAAACATGTAAAAAATTGCCAATAATCATTTTTCCGTCGAGCACGCATGATTTAATACTGTTTCATTTACATAATATTATGTCATGTTATTAAATAGCGTTAAAATTAAATCTAAATGTCATACGGAAAAAAAAGTAAAATTATTAATATAGTTATTAGATTTAATTCATCCGTATTATGATTATATCAATGAAAATAACACCAAATTAAAAGTTGTAATTAATCAAGATTCGCTTTAGTATATAATTATAGTGTATAATTATAGTAGTAGTTCTATTTCTATACATCATACATTGAAAATTTTGCCTAAATTTCATAACCATATATTATATTTATATTCAGCGGTTCCGGCTAAGGAGATTTTTCTATTTGACCTCCTTGGAGGTTGAATTTTGAAAAATTATTTTTTACTACTATGGTTTTTTTTATGTCTTTGTACATCATTGCAAATTTGTAACAATATCGAAATCAATATTATCATTCTATTCACATAATATATATAATATATTGTTTACTTTGTCAGTAAATCTTAATAAACATTTACCCACATGGCTATAATATATTAATAATGATCTGTACCAATATTCAATACACATTTATTTGTAATATTAATATCCTATATTATATTATTTATGTTTCTGAGTTACGATTAATTATATTCAAAACAATCAGACTTTTTCCTTAAATATCGTATATTTAACTGGTTATACGATATTTACCAAAAGGATTGCTCCGATATTGTACGAAGTTACAATCTATCTGTTCGGAAAATTCGTCTAGTTAGTTGTTGACACATTGAGGAGGCAAGTTTTTGGATTTCTCAATAGTTTTTCGAATAATTGAGAAAAATAGAGTAAAATAACAATTAATAGAATATGATATTAATTATTTGATTCGTATTTTGGTTGTCATGGTGACTCCAAATATTTACTGGATACTTCATTACCCATCAACACAAAATCAACATACAATATTACTTTGGTAACCGGTGAGTAAAAATAATTATAAATACAGTCCTGAGCTCAAACTGCCATTAAAAATGTGATTTTCGAAAAATCCTTTACCAATTTGAAAGATGTTTACCAAAGATGATTGATAGATAGTAAAAAAATTTTCGATGAATAAAAATAATAATATACAGCAATAGATGACTTTTGTTGATGGTCACAAATATGAGTGTATATATTAGCTATACAAATTTGAAACTGATCATTATTTCTACATTTTGAGTTTGAAATAGCCGGGAATTGCATTTTTAGTGTAAATCAAGTAAAAAAAATCAAACATGTTTTTTCATAACGTGGACAAAAACGTTGATTTTATTCGGTTTTATTTACTAGATACGAACAGTTGAAGACTATATTATTACTATAAACTATTATTATTAATCAACGGCCAAACTATGCAGTTCAAATACAGCTACAGATTCACTATACGTTCTGTATCCATTATATATGTTTTTAATAAGTACAAGTCGGTACAATAATGTACAGTAATGGTCTCCGTGTGACGAATCATAATATAAAACACATGTTTATGTATTATTATACCCATGTTTATATTCGAGTGAGCATTCGTCATCCTTTAGTTTCCCTACAACATATTCTATGATGTTATATCTGCCGATGTTTGAATAAATATATATTTATATATTTAACCTAGATTATATATATCTAACCATCCATCCATACATACATACATACGTGCACAGTGATATTTTCTATTTGATGATCCATATCCTGTGCAGTATTTTGCGGCGGACTTGCGAAGAATTGCTGCGGGACCCCGTATTTTCTAGTACGCTATGCCGTACAGATGCCGCAGTATTATAAACGTATAGCTGGTCAGTTAATAAATATTAATTTTTCGTTACAACTATAACATATACATGTATTATATTATATTATTTAAATACGTATATAAAAATTTATCGAAACTTTTCATATATTTAATGGAACGATAAATCTAAAGTGTCGAAGCTGCGTGTGCACATGCACAACACACAGAAAAATCAATTGCAACGATGAGATGCAGGAAACAACACGTTTTTTTTTCCATTTTACATTTAGTACATTTAATTGGGTTTCAAACTCATAAAATGTTTCTTTAGAATTCCTTTCACGGATCTTATCACCGAAAACACTCGATGTCCTTATTCAGAAAACCCAGTTTTTCGACAACGTCTCTATTAATTTGGCTGGCAATCTAATGTGTTGTTATTTATACTGCAAACAGCTTTACATTAAAAAAATGAACAATACAATTGTAAGAAAGAGAAAAAAATCGAAAGACAACTATAAGTAAAAACTGCATTCCACTGTACCGACCAAACAAACGTCTCCTTCAATGAAGGCACAGCAATAAGTGTGCTGACAAGGGAATACAAATTAAGCAAACAAAATGTGTATACTTACCTCTTAAACAGAGAAGTCATGTACCTACTGCAGACACTAATATTCTCGTCGTATATAAGCCGATTTAAATATTAGTACTGCGCTCGTATGATAATTTTTTCGGATAATTATAATGGATTTCTTGTATACCTACATATATATAAGTATTTAAAATCCATGCATACGTTTATACAGGCACCAGGTTTCCAAAAAAAAAAAAAAAAAACAATCAGGACTTCAACACGAAAAAACCTCAACGCTATATGATAGCGTTAAAATAAATATAATATTTAATAACTACATATACTCAGTTCTTTCGTGTTAAGTATCTATAAAAAATAAAATCTATAAAAGGAGGTCTCTGGAATATTACATCATTATAATATTACACTATATATTCGTCCAAATATAGTGCAATATATTTTTTTTTTATAAAAAAAAAAAAACATGTTCACTGATCATTTAAATTAAAAAAAAAATAACTTTTTCTTTGATTTTCGAAAAACATATAATTTTAATAACAATTTGATTTCAAATCTAACGTAAAATAATTTCAACGGGTGCACGGATATACACGCACATATTGTGAACTTATATAAATCCTTAGTATATATAACATATCTATAAGTATATATAGTACTACAAATAACCTTTTATAAGTTTTAATAGATATATCAGTATAAATGTATAAAACATTATAATATTATCATTTACGTATTATGTAAAACGCATTTAAAATTTGTTTTATGTGTGTACTGTAAAATTCACAACGCGATTCATGTAATAGTGTCCATTCGAATGCGTATACATTTTTCGTGATTTAAAAAAATATTTAAAATTAAAAGATAACAATTGAACTAATAATTAATATTGCCCGCGTAAATTGTTATTTTTGAAATGCGATCACCGAAAATTTATTGTAATTTCGTTTGAAAAGGATAGATTTGATAGGATAGAAGAATTTGATTAAATTTCAAACTTTTAGGGAAGCATTTATGGCCTGTCAGATACAAAAACCATTTTCCCATTAGGTGATCTCTTCAGTGCGCAATATGACACTAACCCCGCTCGAGTCTTGAGAAGTTTTTGAATCTAGATCCGATTGAAACTTAAATTTGCCACGTGTAACACGAGCAACTTGAGTGTCCGCAGGTGCCTAACAGAGGCCAAGCACGTGGAGATTTCCAACCGTCGTATAAGAATAGAAAACATAAACAATCGTATTTGAGAAAATGCGTTCCCAAATAACTCAACGATACCGCAAAGGAGCACACCACTTTGACAGAGGCCAGACTTACACTCATTTTATATGTTTTTAGAAGCTCGTTAAAACAAACTACGTGTAGACAATAATTATAAAAGATGATTATTTTGAATTTTTCAATGAACCATATTACTTTGAAACAAACCTAGGCGTGTATAAAGATGGGTAAAAAAGATTTTTCGTACATGATGAAAACAAGCCGCGTTACCGGGTTGTTCGTCGGTGAAGAAGTAAAAAAAAAAAAAACTCAATTCCATGCGATGTACTTCGAACGTGTATTTACGATCTTCTACGTGTCGTATACGAACAGTTGAGAATTATAGGGCACCGCGAATGCAAGACGGTGGCCCCAAAGCGTGTATTATAATACGTGGTCGAACACTTACGGCGTCTAACAAGGCGCATGATAAGAGCACGTAAATATTACCCGTGGAGGTGTAATACGACGAGTGCAATAACAGTACAGATCCGGCAGCCGATGCAGCTGCGGCGACCGTTATTCGCGTACGCGAACGAAAAAAAATCTTTTCACCGTTTTTATAATATGTTATGTATAGCGTCGCGGGCGCGCGTTCGGTACCTATATAATATTATATTATATTGTCGTTCGAGTTTTTTTTTTTTTTTTTACCGTTAAAATACACGCGCTCACGTTTGTAAGAAAGTGAGGGCGGCGAACGATGAGGGCACGTGCCCCTCTCGCGTAATAATTATAACACAACAAACAATAAAAAATATTCGGGGGAAAAAAAAACCGAGTACACAACGCATACGGCACACGCTGCTATCCACCCTCGCTGATGACGACGCCGAAACCGTCTATTGTGCGAGCATTTTTTAACGTTTCGAGTCTGCAAACGCGTAAAATCGCGTCAAAACTGGTTGTATACAATGTATAAATTATATTATAATACGCGTTTACACGTCCCCCGCACGCAGATATTTTAATACACATAATTGTATGTACGTAAAATAATATATTATTATTATTATTATTATTATTATTATTATAGGTATTTAAACGAATAATAGCGAAACATATTTTCCATGTGTTTATTTATATTTACTATTATGCTGTATTTTTTCTATCTCTTTGCGAAATTATGTCGCACGTGCGCAACTACGCGTGTGTGTAAACACTTTTGTCCGGCACGCACGCACGACGACTGCAAAATTAGTTTGCCTCCCCCACGCTACGTTATAGGTCCAAACCGGTATATGCAAAGTGCGACCTAGCATGGTCCGCACAACCACGAGTTACAACAGTGTAATATATTACCATTATTATTATTATTATTATTATTATCATTATTCATTTTCCGGGGGTCGGTAATAGCTCGTGTGTAAACACAAACGCATAAAGCAGTATAATATTTAGGAATAAATTGTAATCGTGTTTAAGGGATAATTTAGTACGCGCTCAAGCAGGCCAGGTGTGCGTGTTCCCAAATTTCGTCTCGTTCGAAAAATCTCCAAAATCGTTTTGAAAAAAAATAAAATAAAATAAAATCCATAATTTCTCGCAGTTTTCAACGAATTGGTGCACTTGACGGATACACTGAACTGCATAATATCGCCGTACCACGTGACACGTTTAAATATCCGCGTATACGCTTCGATTTCTCGGACTGGAAGGCCTCCGTAGGCGCCTGGAAGGAATTATCCGTAATACACACACATACACACGTATGTGTAAATTTAAAAATCCTAAGGGCTCGTGGGCCACCGTTAGCTACAGTTGACGTAGCATGATACGACTAATCGTATGTATAATATATTATGTAAACGCTACTGCAACGGTGCAATATCCGATCTAGTTATTATATATTTATATCATAATTAACTATACGGGCTGAACGCGTATCCGTGCAAGAATCGTACGGTTATACATAAAAATCGCGCAGGAATTATATCATATTATGCATACATCTATATAATATATTCTACAGAAGGGGGGGGGGGGAGTGCGCAAGTCGCGAGACTTTATTACCACCGTGGAATGCGCATACAGTAATACACAGCCGTACGTATATTTATATCGTACTATTATGTCGAAACGTGTATATAAAATTTTTGTTATATACGAGATTATGTATTACGGTGCGGGTATACGGTCGTCATTTCGGTGGGTATATAATATTGCGTGACACTTTATACTGCAGCATGCGCGTATAGGTACTGCTAAGGTTATACCACCCTCTGGGCAAACCTTGTTTTAATAAGAGATGCGATTAATCCACCGTATGGCTAAAAAAAAAAGTCATCGTTCATAAACGTTCAAATATGTATAACGCACACACAATATATATTATGTATTATGTACGATACGCGTGCACGTTAATTCATATATTACTTTGTTTTAAACGAGTTTAATGAGTTTGCGGTGAATGGGTGGAAAAGGAGAAATAACCGACTCGTTTAAACGTATATTATGCATGTAGTATACACGCCATGATTCGTTAGAGGAGATGATTATAATATTGTAATAAACCTTACGGGGGTGAGTTTTGGTACAACATAATATTATTATTCGACAGTCGGACATGAGAAACTACCACTGCAGTTCAACTTGAAGTAGATCATAAACACTTGGTGAAGTTTCTGCGCAGTTATTGATCGAAACATGAGTAGCTCGCATTTTCCGATTTTATAAAAATATATCTACAACAATTATTATAGAACTTTCAGTGTCCAAAATCCTTCCTAAAAAATGCAAACTTCATCATATACACATGGATATGTGGATGCGTGGTGCCAAGTGGAAATACAATTATTCTATCTGGCTACTTCTATAAATTTAAACTGAATAACATGTTCAATATATATTATCAACTGTTATTTGTTTGTGAAATGTTTATGAAAATGAAAACATAATAAAATATCTATGGTGATTAAAATGGTAGTGTTAAATTATACGTATAATAAAGTTGTTATATACTATATTGTCAACTAATCAATTAAACGTACATCTCATGATACGTTCAAGTTTCACTCAATTTAACATATTTTTCTTAAGTAAAATCGCAAAAAAGAGGCGAGATTCCTGCAGGGAAGATTAAAAATAGTTTATTCAAAATCATCTTAATTCTTCTTCTTTGGCTTTTCGGTAAAAAACAACTATAGCCACCATCGTCATAGTTCGTAAGCCATGATGATCGTTCTGTATTCTTTATCATAATACTAATAAATTCATAATTTCCAGCGTTTCTGCAAACTTTTTCTTTGGTTTTTAATTTTTCATCATGTATGACTTTTTCCCTGAAGGTTTCCATCGGTTGATGTACGATCCTACATGATATATGCCCATATGTTTTGTTTTGAATTCGAAAAACCAATAATTGTTTATTGTTTGTGATATTTATGTATAAACCTTTGCACTTTTTTTTTTCGAAAATAAATTCGTCTTATTCCTTACGACCTCGTGTAAAATTATTCGATGTTTTCACTCGGTCGATTTTTCCATGCTACTCCTCGTTTCCTTAGACGTATATTCTTCGTATAAATATTTACCGGGACTTTTTGCCGAATCCCGAGGCCGCGACCTCTGTGCACAGAGGCCTCCGTCATGTCTTCAAATTCCGGCCCTACGCGGTATTCACGTGCGAGGTTCGTGTGTTGTAAATTATACAATTATGTATTTGCATATTATATTGTATTCAATATTTCTCATGTTAGCGTATTATAACGAATAAACACGCACGCGCGTATATATTATAATACAAGTATCGTGTTTGAGTAACTATACATTATGCACGCGAAACGTATAGTGATTAAAATGTACGCGCGCGCCGATCGGGTTCGTCATACGTCGTTTAGCTTATAGCGTCTTCACGTATTAGTGCGCGTTCGTTCATTGATGATACAGGGTGTTTCATGATGATTCGGTGAATGCAATAACTTTTGTTCTATCCATTGCTTTTGTTTGATTAACAATATAGTCACAACAAAATTCTATTAAAATATTTTGGAAATCTGAAATTTTATAACTTAAATTTTTTTATAATCTACTTTATAAATAAGAATAATTATTTTGTAAACAGGATTTAAAAAAAAATATAGTATTTAAATATCTTATTTAAGTTTGGTCATTAATTTATTACGATTTTTGAACTTTTTGAAAATTTGAATTTAATAAACAAAACAATAAAAATTATTGTACGTTCTATCAGTATTAGATAAAGTTTTATCCTAATGAATAATGACATAAAATATTACGCGATAAAATTATTTTTCATATAATATTATTTTTAACTTTTTCATAGACTTCAAAAAATCATAGAAAATTAACGGATAAATCTTTATTATAGAGTTTTAAGCATCAATATTTTCTAAAAATCAGGGTCACGAAATTGTTATTATTTTTTATCAATGGAACAAAATTTAAAATTCGAGAACTTGGGTTTTGAAAGTAAAAAAAAAAATTGTTTAATACATTTTAATATATTTTTAACGTAAGGCAGTATTATATAATTTATCGGAAAAAAAAAAAAATGAAAAATAATAGAACAAAAGTTATTGCATTTATCGAATAATCTTGAAACACCCGGTATAATGTAGCAGTGTATAATGGGTATTATATTATTATATTTAATCAACGGGGGCGTCTGATTGGAGAAAAAACCGAAATTCCGGTTTTGCGAGCTTTGCGATTTATGTTGCACATAAATACATAACGTTTTTTTTTTTCGTTTTCAACACGCACGCGACGGAAATGCGAATATACGGATTCCTGGGGGCTCGGGGCGAAAACGAGAAAACTTATTTATGCGCTCCATTGTCTATAGAGACGTTTATTATAATCATTCCGTATCGATGTGTATAATAGGTACGTATAAGTTATTCATGTACGCGTTTGAGTGGCAAAATGCATGTTGGCGTTCGTATACCGCAGTCATGTGATAACGATTTTTCCTACAGACGGAGGCAGAGGATATTTATACTTACTATTATAATAATAATTTCTCCTTTATATTTTAGTTACAAATATACGTTTAGTCGTAACGTAGTCCAATCAAAACGCAAACGAAATAAAAATGAAGAAATTTTTACTTTTGTCAACTTTTAAGATACTAAATATTCATAAAATAAGAAAACGAGTGTAAAATTATATATAATTGTAAAATACTCATAGGAAGCCACTGGCGGTTCGTATAACTCTGCTATAGTTCATAAATCTGTTCGTAATATTTACGATTTAACCGAACGTTTCGAATCGGTGGCATGTTTCGTCTCGGTCCCCGAAGCATATTATCGCATATTATTATATTATGTACTTATATGTTGTGAAGAGAATTGAAAATTAAATTTGTCAATACTATTAATACCGTAGCTCATCTGCACAGCAAACCGTACAAAACAATCCGTTTTAAACATGATACATTGTGATTTTTGGTGCGATTTTTCACACACAAACTGTTCACACGAAAATTACTTTTCAAGTACAAAAATCACCGTACGCACATACACAGCGAAATGTACGATTCCGGACTTTGCAGTATGCATAACATACTATATATTATATATAAATTGATTTCAATTCTAGTGGATCAGTCAAAACGTGCGAGGATCACAGCTGGAGTGGCGAACCTATATATATATGTCACTGCACAAAATATCAGTGATTTATGTATTTAGTTCATAATTTTTACTTCGCTATTTGTACAAAACAAAAAAAAAAAAACAAAAAAACAAAAGATTATAGAATATTATTTATTGTAACATGTGTAGAATATATAGAATATCAACAAATTTTTATCTCTACGATATAATATTCGCGCGCGTCCGCCTGGGTGATAAATATTAAATATATTTTTCTACACGCCAAAGGGTCATGTTCGTACTTGAAACTATATATGTATGTACATAGCTAGGTGTGGTGACGGCGCGGCGGCGTACAACCATTTTATTCGTAATATACTTAAATAATACGCGCAGGGTATTTACAGGGTATTCATCTCGTATTCCAGATGTATTATTTTTCGGTGTCATCCGATCGACAACTACGCGCGCTGGTCACCGTCATCATTATACGGTACATAATATAGCCCATATTATAATATTATTACTATCATCTCTCCCGAGCCGCGCTAAAACCTGATCTCCGAATTTTCGTGCAGACACCGCGGCGGCAATAAATCAGGACACGCATTAGCCAGCCGCGCGAGTGTGTGTGTGTGTGTGTGTGTGTGTGTGTGTGTGTGTGTGTGTGTGGAACTATTAACGCCGCCGCGTAGCCTCCGTCGATACTTTCCATATATCCGTCCGTTTATATACGTATCTAACATGTGTATATATATATATAATACGTATACTGCATGCACGCATACATATATTATTATCATCATTCGTCGTCGTAGTCGTTGTGGTCGTCGTCGTCGTCGTCGTCGTCGTCGTCGAAGTCGTCGAAGTCGTCGTTATTATTATTTACACGCCCGGTAGACGTCGTAAATTGTGGGGGCCCCGAAATGAATAAATACGAAAAAAAATAAAATAAAAAATAAATAAACGAGTTTTATTTATACACACATATATATATTGTGCGTCTGTGTGAAATCGCATTTTCTAGGTTCGTGACAACCTTCGTCGCGAGCCGGCTCGGGGACGCGGCACCGTTTTTTCTTCTTATTTTCGTCTTTTCTCTCTCTCTCTCTCTCTCTCTCTCTCTCTCTACCTCTATCTGTCTCTGTCTCTTTCTTCGTGTGTTTTTTCGGCCGATTAAGGTTAAGTGCATCTCTCGCGCCCGCGTATCGGTCGCTGAACGTACTCATTATTGTATATATATATATATATATATATGTGTGTACACAAAAAGAAAACAAAGTTTTTTAACCCACGGCGATGACGACGACGACGACGACATTTAAGTGTAATATATTTTATATACTCACGCTGCAATAATAGTGCGCGTACACGAGATGAAGCGGTACGCGACGGAAAAAAAAAAAAAAATACAAACGGTAATTGGTGTTTTTTTTTTCGACAATAATATATTACTGCGTGCAGCGTTCACTGCAGAAAAATTGTCGGTTTTTATTTTCTCGAGAAATCCATTTATTATATTATTTTGAAAAGCAAACATGCGAGGTGACTATAAAAATATATTACGATACATATATGTATTCTGCATGTGATACTTATGTGATTTATTTATCATTATGATGTAAATATTATTATGTATGTGTATGCAAAAGTGAAACGATAATATAATAAAGCTGCAGATGCGTGTCCCATTGCAAATGATGATGGTATGTAATAGGACTTCGTCAATACCATGTTTTCCGTCTGATCGGTGTATAGGTGTAAGATGTTGAAAAAAAATTAACAAATAAATCATTTCCTCTACCGAATTAATTGGTATATGACCTTATGATATTGATATTGTCTACACATCAAATTTAATGTTTTCGAAAAAATTAATTCGGAAAATTAGTATATTTCTAATTCTAAGAAATCAATATATTTTTTTTTAACTTATTCGTATTGTTATTTATAGACTATACTAGAAATGTATGTAACTTTTAAGTCATAAAATATTGAATGGATCTACAAAACTTTTACTGGAAAATAAAATTAATTTTTGTAAACAAATATCTTCTTTTTTTTTATATATCATACATATGTTCAAAGAATATTCAAATTAAAACCGACCGTTAGTTTGTTAACATAGATCTTATGAAAATAGTTTTTTTTTAAGATTGTCAGATAAGCTTACTTTACACAGTACTATAATTAATACTCGAAAGAAAAACGAAATCCATACTATGGTTGGAATAGTTTTTGAAACTCGATGTATTTTTAGAGACGAATTGCATTAATTGATTACACTCAACGACCTTAAATTTTTTCGAACGTTTTTATCTATATAAATATGAGTAAAAATAATTTTAGTTATAGACAAAAAATAATAATTTTACTTGAAAGAAAAAGAGGAGAATGCCTAAAAGAAAAAATTATATGCGAAGAATTTTCATTTTCCATATGAAATACTATCCTTCCATATATCATTATGGTGACTTTGCAATTGTTGACTGATTAAGTGTAAGTATAAGGAGATAGGGGATGGTCCGTAGCTTTGTGTATGTTGTCTAAAGTGGGAGACGAGATAACTCCTTGAGGTAATCGATATTAACTCAAAAACTTCACTTTACACTCAGTAATGCATATGATTATAATAAATTACTCATCGTATATAATTATATTTATACTCTGGATAGGACGTCGACGTTGTTAACATATTTTTTCCAACGTACATATTATGATATATAAGTATATATATATATATATTGCCCATTATATGTGGCGTAGAGACCATAGAGTGTATGATATCTTCTTTGGTTAGGTTCGATGGGATCAATGGAACAACTCAGCATTCAGATTTATTGGGCAACAAATAAAATTATAATGTATGCATAGTTTTTAGGGATTAATATTTTTTTAAATTTTTTTTTTTTATACACGAAATTATTCAAAATTGAACAAATCACGTTATTTATGATACGATTATATTATACTATAAAAGTATATACGTTTGGCACTGGATCATATTTTACGATATATTTAGTGTTCATCACGCCTTTTATGTTGTGTGTAATTTATTGCTGTGCAACTGTTTTACACCAAAAATTATGTATGCACGTCGTCTAGTCATTGCGGGTGTATGATTTGGTGTCACACGAGGACATACTGGTTGCAATATTGTCCCCTGTAAGAATAATTAACAAGTTCAGTTTTATCGGTCTAAGAGTAATAGTTTCGGTAAAATGTTTTCAATTTGAATATTAATATAATAAAGACGGACATAGTATGAAGATCTATTTATTGACAATGATGAAATTGAAAAATCATGTACAATTTTATTTTACATTAAAAATATTTGAAACCAACAATATGACAGCACCTACATAGTATATATATATATATATATATATATATATATATTTATATTATATATTATATGGAGCACTCATATAGCTTCGACAGTATATATATTATAATCATTAACATCAAGTTTGGGCGCTGAATAATATATTATAACTTCTCTGGCCGATAATATTCTGTAACAATAATATACTTATATCTATTTATGCGATACCATTTATATGATTCCAAAAATATCATCTCTCGAATTTTAATTAGAATTCTTTTCAATCGATGGGTTATCATTATGACTAAATTAAAAATATAAATTATAAGTCATTATAATTTTTGATTTTTTTTTCGCTCAACACGCCTTATTTAAAATTATGATTAATGATATTGAGTAACTGTTTATAAATATTATAAAGATGAAAATATATATGTATTTATCAGATCATTTAGAATTCATATAAACCACATGATGATAAAATTGTTTATTCTGATATAATTAAAATAAAATATAAATTACATCCATACGTTACTTAAATAGCTTAATCTATAAATTGTAACACAACACATAAAGCACAATATAATAATCATATTTTTTTTTTATTCCTATTTTTGATTGCTTATACGTGAAATAGTTTCGCTTTGCATAATGTTTGGGTATTTTTGGAAAAGGTCCGTCCGTTAAAACGGTTTATTTAAAACATGTATCCTTACTGAGAAGTTTTATAAAAAATATTTCCGGATTAAAAATGATCACAAAATGTAGTTTGTATTTTAAGGTTATACTCGTATATTGTACACTTCTCGCTACTTTCTAATGCAATTCGTACATTTCGGTACTCGATTTATTTTTATTGGATTGTTTTATAACAAAACGTTAAAGTAGTCGACACGTTATATATATATATGATATTACAGTATAATAAAAATCTTGATATTATTGCAAGTATTATAACCTTATAACGAATGTTTTTTAACGGAGTGAGGATAAACGTACGCAAGTGTTTAAACTTTTATACGTCGCTGCTGTTACATAATATAAGACCGCGGTATGCATGTATTTTACAATTGTTTTGGTAAAAAAGTACCTACTTATACTCAGGAATGAAATTACCATCGACGAATATTATTATGCTGCCAATATACGTCACGTGAAGTTTTTAGTCAACCGCAATGATACATAATATAGGTCATCGCAGATTCACTGAACACTGATTTTATATCGCCAAACAACGCGTATATTATACATTTTATTACTAAATAATTTGTCATAGTCACACGAATTCTTATTTCTTATGTTTTTTATGCTTATATCTAAGTATTCTAAGCATGCGAATAGTAGGTATTTATATATTTGTACAGACGTACAGTGTTGCGGTGAACTCGAAGACGAGAAGTAGAGAAAAAAAGAAAATGTTAATTCCAAATGTCTCATACATACATAGTTGTTACAATACCATCAAACGCACATAGGTATATAATATACACTATTATAATAATATTATTTATGTACATATAGTTGCGGCGGGTACGCGCACCGTTTGGCCGTCAAATAATAATCACAATATTATTAAACTCATTTGCGCATTTGTATATAATATGATAAAATGTATATATATACGCTCCATCGCCTCGGGTCATTCGACGGTAATACATAACATACATAATATATCATGCAGTATTATTATTATATTATTCGCACGTGTAACGAATACGCATGTAGGTATAATATAAGTGCGCGCGCAAGCGTGTGTACATAGTGCGTATGCATATTGTATAGGTTTAAACGATACGTACTACGATAGTTAACGTGGATGATGTATTGTAAATTACAAAATAAAAAAAAAAAAAATGACAAAAATATTCATTTGTTTCAACCGCAGTTGAAAATTCGTCTTGAGCTGACACACGCCGCCGCCGCCGCCGCCGTCGTAGTCGTGTAGAGTCCCGGATTATCAGTTTTACACGCGCATTATTATAATACACGCGGCAGTATTACAATAGTGTGTGTAATGCAATTCGTACGCCACCGCAGCCTCGAGAACGCAATACTGGGGAACACGTGAAAAATATTCAAATACGAAAACGAGCCGCGAGAGATTATAATAATATCTCGACCGGTCGTCCGCGGTATACGTAGCTGCTGCCACAGCGCGTATATACATAGATATATAAATATATAAATGATATGCGATTCATCTATAATATGTAGATGTATCAATGTATGAATATTGTTGTATACGTCATGTAGATAATAGCTGAACCACCGTGTATAGGATATAACACGGTCATGATTAATGCAATTGTGTAATTACAATGCATTTCTCGGAGCGGTAAATTGAAAATAAAAAATAACCGTCGTATATATGTATAAATGAACCGTCTGGATATACGCATACTACGCGTATATACACGTACACTTATATAATATTATGCGCGTATACCGGTGCATATACTATTGTGTATGTAAGTAATGGAACGGAGGCGGTCGCGGCATTTGGCGCCCATTAGTCCGTTATCGAAAAGTAATTAGTCTTGGATATTCGGCTGACCTCCGCGACGGTTATACGGTAGTATAGCACATACATTATACAGGCACAGCACTATAATAATATGTACCTATTTATAATATATATCATGTTTGTGTGTGTGTGTGTGTGTGTGTGTGCGCGCGCGTATACTTATTTATACTCACTATATATTTTATACATGCTTTACAATCGCCCTTTAAACGCGCACAAATAATATGTATGTCTTTCAAAAGGATTTTTATTTTTTATTTTTTTCCATAATGTATATCGTTTGTTAATTAATGCCCGCAGACACACTACCGCGCGCCGCAGCAATATCTAATAATCCGCGGTAATCAAACGCCAAAGCCGCCCTACATTTTTTCTCTTACACATATACATATGAAAAGTACTATATATAACAAACACACACACACACACGTATATATGTGTATAATATACTTGTGCGTAACGTTTAACGCAGGACAGAAACTAATACAATAAGATTTTTTCTGCTCTTTATATATGTGTGTGTTTTCTTCCTCACCGCCGTCCTATATATCGTTGCATATAATATGTAGATTTTTGTACGTGAGCGCGTTTCGCACTCAGTGCCATGAATAGATTGCGAGGAACGGGGTCGGTAGGGGTGGGTGGATGGGAGAGACAACGAGAAAAGAGAGAAAGGGTGAGAGATTATGGAGAATACAATATTATAGCTGCTGCTGCGGGAGAGAGAAGGATTATCAAATCGGTGGCCGGTTTGAATTCAGAGCCCATCCTCGGGCGCTTTGCTCCAGATACGGACAACCGCCGTATGTTATTATTATTATTTATTATTAAAATTATTATATATATATATATATATATATATACACACATATAAATATGTACGGACGAAACTAATTTGAATAAAAAATTACGACACACACGCACACGCCCGCGCCTCGGCGACTGTCCGCGGCTTGGACGCGCGCAATCCGTCTACTGCGGTGGCAGCTACACACTTATATATTATTATACGTACCGGGCAAGCATATTATCTACTGGTAAACGTACACATATGAGCAGCCACGAACATTGCGTTTTTCTATGTATACGCGTGTTGTACACAAATATTATATTATTATTATATGCATATTACGCGTACTCGGCGCGAGCACCTAGCCTTGTGTCTACAATAATATTTATATTACGATAATTATTACTACACCAATTATTATAGTAATATGTATTACAATATATACACGCGTATACCTATACGTATAAATACGTTTGCGCGTGCTCGAACAACAAGTGTATAAATATAGCCACTCATCTTCGACAAAATTGCAGTACTTATAATATATTATATATATTACACGTGCGGTGAAATAATAAATTCTGCAGTCGTTGGTCCACGCAGCGTTTTATATTATTATATACATTATTATTTTAGCATTCTACCGACTATATTATATAGGTAGATCAATAATATTATGAGTTTGACGTATGTGTACTACGATATCATCTGCTGCAGCGTATTTATATATATATATATATATATATATTTATTTCATTTATTCACTGCATTCTGCAGCAACTGTTTTTGACCAAATACTGCATATGCCTACTTTGTACTCAGAGTCAACTTACATACATATGCGGTACACAATCGCTAGACTCTTAAGATTAAAGCCTATTTCGCATACTGTGCCAAAATAAAAAATAATAATAATGAAAGATTGTTATTCAGTATCTATATATAGGATTGAGTTTTAAACGAGCAATTATAATTGCTCGTTAAAAATATTATTGGAACAAAATATAGGAATATTTATATTATATAGCTTTTATATTAGAACATACAATATATATATGATATATAATAATATTTACTATTATATTACAATATATACATTTATATATTATGCGTGAATTCGTGATGAATTATAACTGTAAGATCAGTTGCATTAAACATAACAGATTTTAATCATGATGGTTTTCCAATATTATATAGATGTTTATAATCCAGACGTTCGAAGATAGCATAATTTCCGAGTTTCTAAGAGAAAAACAAAAAAAAAAAAAAAATATGCGTATACGCACATTAATTTGAAAAAACCACATGATAAACTTTTAGTAACGTATTTATTTAGTTGAAAACGGAAACGGCTTCCATTAAGTCAATATAGTACCCAGGGCGTATCTCTTTGTATCTGGACTGATTTAATACCGCCATAGATCCATAGATCAATAATATATTTAATTTATGATACCACGTGGTATAACACGACCAGTGTTTGATTAATAATTATACGCCTTTAATAGGTACCTGATCGAAACACGGTTAAGGTGTACACTGTATCGATTTGGCGGCTGGTCCATGGTGTATGCGATCCTATTGCAACGATGATAAAACCGCGTAGAGATGAGTATATTATACATGTTCGGAACACCCACGACCGATGCAAATGTTCGTATATAATACACATAATATACGTTATTCCGAAAGAGACAATGTACGTTCGGACTTATCGAAATGATATAATAATATATTTGGTACACGTCCCGCCCGTATATACTATACCTGTTGGCTCAGCGTGCACAAGAATACAAGATCATCACCGGTAAGTCGGACAATGTGCGTATGAAACCCGTACGCGACCATAATATTCTATACGTAATCTATAATGTTATTAATAATATGGTGCATACGGGTCGTAGCGACATCATACTCGTATTATTATTATTGCTGTACAATATAGGAGACATATGCTTCGATTAAACATGCGCAATTGGTCCATTATTTGGTATGCGTTGGCCGACATCGAGAGTTTTTTTTTTCCTTTCTTTCGTAACACTTTCCCGAGCGTATAATGACTGATGTTATACAGCTGATAAAGTGCGGTATAAAAAGATTTTTTTTTTCGAAAAAAAAAAAATAAGAAATATAAAAAAAAAAAATGAACACGAGGGTTGTTTCAATCCAATACCTGCAAGCCACCGCCGCGTCGTCGCCGCTGTAAACGAATAATTTGTGTGCATGCGGGAGTATACATAATGCATATATACGCGCACTGCAGCGGCGTGAGACGTGGTCATGTACGCACTATATACGATAATATGTTATATTATGTTATGACCTTATGACCGTTTCCTGGCGCGCGCGTTATTATTGTTGGTTTATACGTTATAATACTCTCACAAAGATAACGTGCCGACAGGTCTGGCCGCGGTTTCAGTTTTTTTATTCGTGCACGCTATGTGATTCGAGACCTAGGATCTTTAAAAACCTATTAGCCACTCGGATCGAACGGTATATATGGATACTCTTATAAGTACTAAAAGGTTATAATTTAATTTGACCGAACAAGAATATATATATATATATATATATATAGCACGTAAACCGTATACGAAAATGTAGATTAAATGTTTAAGTTTGTTATGTTATTTTTTTTTCCAGATAAATAAAACGATTTATTTGGTGTCGGATGAAAAACAACAAAACAGCGATAAGATTCAACTATATTTACCTCGTTAAGGCGCATAATATAATGTATACTATTATACAAGTTTCTATTGAATGTTTGAAAGAGAAAAGTACAAATATATATTTGTGTTGATTAGTTCATCCGCTGACGCAAACAGTCTTATGTTGTTACCAATACATGATAAGTGCAGTGAAGTTGTACTTGTGTGTGTGTCCCACAACTATTTCTAAACTACTGCTTTCGTAGTGTATGCAAACTGCCAGAACTGGTATATACATGAGCGGTGATAGTTGAAAATGTAATAAAATATATTAAATTTTTACTGATCCAAAAAGGATTTATTAAATGTTTGTTCATTGATTTTTATTAAAAACGATTTAAGAACAATTGTATAATCGCATATATTATGTTGTATAATAATAAAATCGCTTTGCGCTAGTCTAATAATAACAGTAATAACGCCTAATTAAAAATATCCAAGTAATTCTTTGTACAATATTTTCACATGTATATGTAATAACACGAGTGTTCATTTAATAAGGATGTTCAATTTAAAATATGCGGACGACGGGTAATAGAAACACACCGTGCAGTATATATTATACCCTATTCTTTAATAAAAATTTAGCATCATTTAACGAATAATTGTCCTGGCCGTATCATAAAATATGTCTTAAGGGTATAATGGATTCGAAAACGGTATCCAAACGAGTTAACATAAATCGTTTGGTAAGAATCATGATGCACTCTATAATATGCTAACATTTTCACTTCTCCATCACGAACGTAGGTGGGTATACCTGTTGGCTTGTTCTAAATGCCCGGAAATAATTTGTGAGCCACCGCCACCGTGTAACACACGTCAGAAATACATATACGAGCCTCAGGGTGGTCATCCATCTACATTCCTATTTTTGAATTTCAAATTACATCATCGTCTATAATTCGGGTTCGCGTACTCGCAGGTATTCCTCACACCGCCATGTCTTTGCGTTCCTCGGCCGTGTACACATATGAGTCTGCGCAGGATTTAATCTGACATTATCTGAAGGTTATCATTATATACTTCGTGTGATACATATTAGTTGTTATGCTATTAATGTGGTCCGCGGTAAATAAAAAAAAAAAAAAATACTATGCATGCTTTTATATATATGGTCAAAATTAGTAATGTAAAAATCTAAATCAAGAACAAACGTTAAAAATGCGCTGCAGAGATTTGTGTTCGGTGCTTTCTGCGACTATTTGATAACGTTGTGCTTTTTATACGTAACAAACATATAGTTAATCATTATTATTCACCGAAGTATATACGTATCGTTCATCATGCACTCAAACACTATGTATACATCGCTATTCGTCAGGTCAATATACAAATTTCATCAGTGGGCGCACAGAATACAATATAATTTTAATACAACACGCGCAACACCATCGCAGTCCTTATATTAAATTCTATGAATTTATCGATTTGGAAATTGTTTAATGTAAGTACATTAAGGCACAAACTAATAAGTGCTCTTACTCTACAACACGAGATTTTCCTCAGTGTAGAGTACTTTCTAGTAATATTTCACACGTATGTATACTATGTTTATTTTTCTTGTACTAGAATAAAAAGTTATTATTATTATTAAGTAATTATAAGTATTGCGATAAATTACTTAAAGGAACTTGATAGGTCAAACATAACGTATCTGTATAGTGTTTCTGACTCGCGATCATATATACGGTCTTATGTAGACGTGCAGTAAAATTTTTTCGGTGGACAAGACTCTTATCGAAGCCAGTTGCGAGAAGTGGGCGTATACGTTCGATCAATTTTTAAAAATAATGTCATTTTTTAAAACTCTTTGACCATACACTGTAGTTTTTCAGGTATAAAATGGACGAATTAATGGCTTTAGAAGGATCAATAGTGTCTTTTCATATCGTTATTAAAGATAAATGAGAAAAAAAATCAAGTGCTTATTGAATATGAAAATTTTTATTTCAAGTGGAAATCAAGATTTGACAAATTTACAAACACAATGTTATCTTCTAAACCACTTTGGCTACCGTATGCATGGTATAAACCAATCGCGATGTACGTCATGTATTGTTCATCATAAAATCGACCGGAATGGAATACGAGTGTATACAATAAATGGAAATGAGCGCATACGTAGCATCGACGTCACGGGAAAACTGCAAGATGCACATAAATAATTCTACAAACATGTCTACTCTGAGGTCCGAGGCGCGTGAAGTGCAATTATTATTAATTGTCTCGTCTGTTATTAAAGCACTGCAGCGAACAACAACAAAAAGTGTCATACAATAATACTCGCCACCGTGAATTTATTTTTATTTTCTTGCGTTCGTCCTAATCGTATAATATTATATTGTAGATGAAAATACTACCACGAACCGAGGGTGCGATTATACATCACACCAAATGTCATTATATACGTCTGACATGGCTGTATGATTATTGTTGGTTTTTGAAATTTTAATTTGACTACAGAGCTGGTCCTGCACATACTATTATAGTAACGACACATAATGTAATATGCATAAAAAAAATATATTTATGTTTACACTGATATTCGTGTTTCATCTAAACGAAATTTCTGTTGATCTTATAAGTCATATACTGTCTGTTTGTCATACGTTACGTTTGCTCATAAAACGTGAGAATATACTATATAATATTATACAATAATATAACATGAAACACTTGGGTTTGGAATATAAGTGCGGGCATTCCGAGAGGACTCGATTGTCGTTGTTTTCCCTTGAAGCAAACAACGAGTACACAACAGCCACGGTGCGCGTAAACAGAGGCGGCTTGAACATGCAAAAGACCGGAGCTTTGCCCCGGTCAAAATTATGGGTAGGTGGTGGCCGGTAGGGTAATCATCTTTTATAATATTGATATTAATGCCGTAATATGCAAAATTAATTTTTCTTACAAACACTGTAATGGATAAATTGTCCATATTTTTAATCATCGTTACGCTGCATAAAGCCAATAAATATATAATATGTAAAAACCTAAATTCGTTTTTTAATTATGAGTAAATAATAATATATTATAGGACTAATAATCAGTGTTCGGAACGTTCATTTAAACATTGAACTCGTTCACTTTCACGTTCATTTTCTTTGAAACGAACGCGTTCACGTTCACGTTCTTGGAAAAAATTAACGCGTTCATTTGGGCGTTCAATCAAATTTTTATTAAATATTAATGTATCTGATGACACTATATCATGTAGGTTGCCTATTAGACTAAATTATATTATTTTTTAACAATCTTACTTTTAAATAATAAAATGTATTTGTATGTCAAAATGGTTAACACTATAAATAACACCAAATATTATCAGTTTATAAGAACAATTTGATAATCGAGATTACATTCAGAGATAATTTTCAAAATCAATTTTATTAAGTATATATTATAACAAGTGAATAATGAATAGTAATATGACACAGAAAGCTCTTTTTTTTCTTCTTTATTTGATTTGAACAATCTATACAAATTATGTATTATAAGCTAAAGTGTTAACAAAATTAAGGTTACAGCCAGAAGACATGAAGGAATAGCCGTCCACTAGCGACACTTCAGCAGAAAGCTCTAATACTGATAGAAACAGGGATTTTCTTCAAATCACACATTTTAATAATTAATTTTATTATCTTTGGTAAAATGGTGTTTCGGATTATACTGCACCAGCAGGAATCACCGATGACGGCAATATTCTATGTCAAATAAATATTACTCATCTAAATTAGTTTTATTATACCGACATTTATAAAATATTTTAATTTTTATTATTATCCAAATTTTATTTCTATACATTTTGCTAATTAATAATAATAAATAATATTGAAACAAAATATTTTATTAATATTTAATTTTTATACTATACCTACTAATTCAATAGTGGAACAGTGTTAAATGAATTTAATTAATAGTCAATAAATGAACGACCATATTCGAGAAGCCTATTCAGATTGAAACACACCACGAGTGAAAAACACATATCTAAGGCCGTACTACATCGATTGAATTAGAAACTCTACATTCCTATACTAAATTCATTAATTCTAGTTGCTACGTAAATTAGCTACCTTCTTGATATTAAATATAACCATTTTATTCAAATTTTTATACAAAACCTAGGGGTGCCCAGAAACCCCTGCACAATTTATTTTGCATTTTTAAACTTAACAAATTAATCAACTATGAATGCAATAATTACAATTGTATTTATGTTTTTACAATTTCTAATTGTTTTAATATTTTAAATTTCACTTGTTTAAAATTAGTCATAAATAATAATACAACAATGTATTATACCTATAAAGAATGTTTAGACAATTTAAATCAGAAATGTTATTCATTCAATTATAAATATTACATTTTAAAATAACATAAAAAACTTTTCATTTTAACATAAGCTACCTTCTTGATATTGTATTTAACTAATTTGTTCAAAATTTAAATAAAACCTGCGGGTGCCGGGGAACCCCTACACAATTTTTTTTGCATTTTAAAACAAATCTATAAGAAACTAAGGATGTAATAATTATAATATCGTATTTATGTTTTAATGATATTTAATTTTTTAATTGTTTCTCAATTTTACTTTTTCATAACAAGTAATGAATAATCATAAAACAATTTTTGATATTTATAAACAATTTTTAGACAATTTAAACCAGTAATCATTCATACAATTATTTATATTACATTTTAAAATAACATAAAAAACTATAAATTTTTACATAAAATTAATTTATTTTAATTGCAATGTAAATTAGATTAAAATAACATAAAAAAACTCTTCATTTTAACATAAACTACCTTCTTGATATTATATTTAACTATTTTGTTCAAAATTTAAACAAAACCTGCGGGTACCGGAGAACCCCTGCTTATTTTTTTCATTTGCATTTTAAAACATATCTATATCAACTGACATGTCATAACTAATCATAATTAATCAATATTTATTAATTATAAATATATGCTAAAATGGTAAATAAAGTTGAACACCTAAAAAGTCGTTCAAGTTCATTAAAAATATTCCAATCCCATGTTCTTTCCAAACCCTGTTAATAAGTAATAACTTGACCACTGATTTTTATTTGTTTTGATGAAATATCAAATTTATGCAGTGGTGGGTGGAATATTTTAGGCTTGCCCCGGTCAACTAAAATTGCCAAATCATCCCTGTGCGTATACGACTTGATTTTGTTGTCACCATCTGACGTGGTGCAGTCGATGCAACAAGAGACCGAGAGGTGGTGGCGCCGTGGCGGATGCGCGGGCGAACATAATGAGCACACGCGTCAACTGCGCGACGCGCATATTGTTATTATTATTGTCGATGCGGACGGACGACGGTCGATTATGATCATTATATTAACAGTAATAATAATACAATAACAATACACCGTTTTATACTTTGCACATACCAAATACGATTGCGTATAGTAGGTATCTACAATTGGTGTATAATATTATGGTCGAACGATGTGGGTGTGCGAGCGTGTGCGGGTGAGTACGTGTGCAAACGTTTACGTGTGTGCATGTGTGGTTGAGAGTATATGTATATGTGTGTGTCTGTTTGTGTGTGTGTGTGCGTGCTTGCATGTATGTGTACACGTGTGCATGCATTACGAGTATATATGTGTACGTGTGTGCGTACCCATGATTGTGAGTGTAGGTAAGCGAGTGTGTGCATATGTATATGTGTGTACGTATACGATTGTGAGTATATATGTGTGTATGTGTGTGTGTGTGTATCTGAGTATATGATTGTGAGTACAGATGAGTGTGTGTGTGTGTGTGTGCATCTGAGTATATGATTGTGAGTATAGATGAGTGTGTGTGTGTGTGTGTGTCGTAGGCGTCCAAACAACACACTCACGCGTCGGCCACGCTTCATAAACAATGGATGGGCGCGACCTCCCACGCGTTTTCCGCGTATTGTCACGTTGTTTTTGCGCGCGCGCGCACGGTCACCGCACATAATAATATCATAAACACAATGCGCAAGACGACTGGTCCGACGCACGTATTATAATGTGTACGTATTATAATAATACGTCGACGTGCGTACACGCGACGACGACGACGTTCCTTTATGATAATCATATAATATTATGATATATAATACTATATCGTATCTATACTGCATTATGATTATGGTGTTGGTATTTTTGTAATAATTTGTACATTTTTCTTTTCACGTATTTATGCTCAGCGTCCACATCTCATGCCTGATCATATTATAACATAGCGCCGGATCAATATGAATAAATATTCTCTGAGAAACGAAACCCAATCAAAGCATCACTGCGCGTCTGCAAAGAATGAGAATAATATATATATATATATATATAATACGTCTTACGAAAAACGAGCGTTATATCGAGTTTCGACAAAAACACGGTTGCTAAGTTTTTGAAAAAAGCGACGTGTCGTGCACTTATACAAGTTTTTAAATCAGTCATTTTGACGCGGAAAACAATACATTTTTTTTTTGTAATAAATGCCTTTATTTTCTTAGTAGGTAAACTTTTGGTAGGTACTCGTCTAATATGCTACCTACTACAGTTATTTGTATTTTATTTCATTTTATTACACGAAAGTACATTGAGTCATTAAGATAAATAACATATTATAGCTGTTGTACAAAATTATATCTTAATAGCCATTATGATATCTGATCCACCAAGACCCATGATAACTTACTATTAAATATATTACTTTAATCTATATTGTGTCTGTGTTGTGTTCCTGTAAGTATCCTATTCGTTGTGAGTTTTACTTTTTATTTATTTTAAAATAAACAAAAATGAATAAATCAATGCGCTATTTGTACAGGCTTATATATGTAATGAGGAAACATGTGTTAATTATCTTCAAGAGAGAAACTTGCTCCCAGAACTTGGTAGTTGTTCCAAATTAAAAGATGGTGTTATTTGTGGAGGTACGTTGAAAGAATATCAAAAAAATAATCGTAAAAGAGACTCATATGGTGATTTATTAAAAACTATTTATTTACGATGTCAAAAAAAAGGTTGTCTAACTTATCACTCTTTAAGAAAAAAAAACCTTTTTTACATATTACGATAAAAATGGTAAAAGTAATAGTAGTTTAGCATTAAATGAAAATGTTGAATTAGTATGGCATTGGGTGTATCAAGTACCAGTTTCAATGACCGAAAAATTTACAACAAAAACTCGTAATACAATTGTAGATTGGAATAATTTATGTAGAGATATAGTAGTTGCAATGTTTGATAAACGTAAGAAAATGGGTGGTCCAGGGAAAATTGTTCAAATTGACGAGTCACTATTTCAAGGCAAGCATAAATATAATAGAGGACGATTGAAAAATGAAGATACAACTCCAAATGTAGATGACAATGTATCAAGTGATGCGGACGATATTGATGATGATCATTCGACTCAAAGAAATTATGGTACTCGCATTCAAGGATCATGGATTTTTGGTATATGTTGTAAAAATGTTAATGAGGTTATAGAACGAAGATTTTTTAAAGTGGAAAAAAAATATAAGGCGACTTTATTACCAATAATACAAAATGAAATAGAACTAGCATCAATTATTTATTCAGATCAATGGCGAGCATATAATACCTTAAAAGATATAGGTTATCATAACGAAACCGTCAATCATTCAGAGTTTTTTGTTGATCCTACAACGGACGCCCAAACACAAACGATCAAGTGTATATGGCGACATGTTAAAACTAAATACGGAATTAAAACCCGAGGAGCGACAGATTCGTTAGACCGACAATTAATAGAAGAATGGTGGCGGTCCATTAATATCCAACACGATTTATTAGAAGTTTTCTAGAATGATATAAAAATAGTATATGATGTATAATAACATATTATGACGAATTGAAATATTATAAAAAAATAGTATATAATGTATAACGGTAAATTAATAAATTGTTGTTAATTTGTTATTATTTTATGGTAGGTAGCTTATTTTACGGTAGGTAGCATACTACACCAACAAAGTAGCGGTAGGTAGCATATTAAACGAGTACCAAACTTTTCAACAAGCATCATTCGGTCAATTCGCATTTTCGTGAAAATCTGCTGCTTTTGTAATAAACAATATCCCTTTGATTTTTTAAAATTATAGTATATTTTGCAATATTCAATTTTCGAGTATCACAACTTGTCCTTGCCAAATGGTACGAATGTTTTATATTAGTGTATGTACTTTCATAAATTTCTTACGCAATTCTTAAAAACTTTCAGTTTACGACTAAAACGTGTAAATATTATGTAATATAAAGATGCAAAAGTTCATCATTTTGTACGCATGGCGTAGATACATGCTTCAATGTTAGCTGAAAAAACCCGAATTTTATTACCTCGTCACATGCATAATGGATGACTATTAAATATACTATATTTATAAATATAATGTATAAATATTTGTCTGAAATAAACCAACCGCTATTGGCACGTGTAATATACATATTAATTATTAAAATTAAACCTTGCAGGCCAACTCCAAATGTATACAAATTTCAAAATTAATATTGTAACGCATTTGATTACATAATATATATATATATATATATATATGATACAACATACATAGTAAAACGTTGCGACTTTTTACTGACTTTAATATACAGTGCGATTTTCATACCCGACGGATAGTCGTACGAAATGTATTGCAGTGATTATTCAATTGTAATTAAAATTAGTTGTATTTTATTAAAGTTAAATGTCAACAATACATTTTTGACACTACTTCATATTAGTTACGATATAATATTTATGAACAAAATTCTACAAATAATAAAATATCCTTTAAAATTGCAAACCAGTTAACGTTATTATTGCAACGGTAAACGTTCGACATTCTGCGACGTGCAACAATTTGCTTGCAGTCGAAAACTACCGTTTAAAACGCGTAAATCTAGCACGATAGAGAATTTTTGAATTTTGAAAACTTTTTCCACAATCATTTTACAGCTTCAAGTACGTATCGGCGTATACCGGTGCCAGATAAGCAATACAAAAGGGTATGCCATACAACATAACATCAGGGGTAAATCCAAGGAGGGGGAGCGAACATTCAGGACCAAAGCTCACACCATCTTAAAGAAATGTCTTAAAGTATTTGGAGATTTTTAAACGGTTCAGATGTAAGCGCCAGCCATAATTTATATAAAGTTAATTAAAATACATAATTAATGTATGCCCTACGGCTTTTAAAAAAACCCCCGCCCCCCCACTAGTTATCTACTTAATCTGAATTCACTCCAACACTAGCTGTACTCATTAAATATTATTTATAAACATGCGCTTATCATGTGCGGTATATAGTTTAATATAGTAGAATATTATATACTGTATACGATATAGGAGCTGTGGCGGTGGTTTACAGAAGACGTGTACATGTCGTACGCGCAATATGACATAATATTATGTTGCGGCGGTGCACTCCGTATACTATTTTGTATTATAAAATATACGTATATTTGTATACATATACCGTGCACATACGCTCGCTCCGTTAACGCGTTTATTATTATAATATTATAATAAACAAATTTATAAAGAAGTTCGTCGCACGAGAGACGTTTGACGGACGGACGTTTGCTGGGTCGCGTCCAGCTGCCCGTTTGCAGGTGACCGAGCAATAAAGTTATATACTCTTAACATTAATAATAATACGTAATATGGACCGCAATATACGCGATGAGATGATCAGTGGCGGGGCACGGACGTATAAACATGATATTATTATATATTATGTACAACCCCGCGAAGACGACATCACATCAACTGCAGTTATATTATTGTTGTGGTTTTATGACGACGTTCGTGTTGATGTGTTCTCCTCTCCTCTCTCTCTCACTCTCTCTCTCTCTCTCTCTCTCTCTCTCTCTCTATCTCTCTCTTTCTCTCTCTGTCTTTGACTCACTTCTTTATTGCCCAGTTTTCATGTGCACACAAATGTTGTTAACTGTCAACGACCCGACACAAAAAGGTTTTAACGAAATTCGTATACAATAATAATAATGATATCTAATTATTATTATATTATTATTATATATACATTGCATATATAGGTAGGCTATACAACGTTATAATATCTCATTTGTATGATAGTATAATAATTTATACTTGCGTGCGTATGTTACGATATATATATATTTTTTTTTTATCGAAAAATAAACACTTGTTCGGCTATTAGTTGGAGTGCTACACTAAGGTGATCGTATAAGTATTGTGTCGCAGTCGTCCCGATTAGAGATTATAAACCTATAACAATAGTATCATCATTATTATTATTATTATTATTATTTCTCGTGACTATTATAAATTATAATATAATACTATCCTTATTTACACGATTGTATAATATGACGTATTACGGTCGTACTATGATAGTTTTTATCAACAATTCAGCAATTCAGTAGTTGCACAACGTACAATATTATCATATAGTACTCAAAGCAATTCTTAGTAAAAAACACTGAAATACAATACTCAAAATTTAAAACTTTTATTATAAATACCACAAAAAATTCTCATAAAATTTCTTTAAGTGATGGTTAATGTATCGACCATTGTGATATTATACTAGGTACTGTGAAAAATTAATTTAATTTTAAATAAATAATAGTTATTTTTAACATTATAAGTTATAATAATCCCTGTTACAAAGTTTTATTTTCCAGTGTAAGTAGTGTAATCGACTAGCTAGTCGATTAACCAACTTTGTAATAAACAAAAATTACAAATTCTACAAAAATCTTAAATTTTACGAAAGAGAAAAATTGAAATCTTGGCAGTCTTTGAAACACCTACAACGAATTTGTCTCTAGACTTAGTATTGCAAATTACACACAAAAAAAAAAATGTTTTAATGTCATCAACATTCAATATTTAGACGGGTAATAAAATAAAGCGATCATTATATTATTGTCTTGTTCTGCAGTTTTAATGAAAAATTGCTGAAAATAAAATTGTAAATCATATAATACCTGCTAGACGTTACAGTCAGCAGCAACAATGTTTTTCTGAAATTTTCTTCTGTACTTCGTAGCTAAACTTACCAAAATATTTAATTACTTTCGATATGATACGTTTGCAGAGCTAAGTTTATAAACACGAATTCGTGAGGAATTAATTTCTTTTTAAATTACTGTTTTATTTTATTTTATATATACTCGTGACTGCCTCGTGAATGACAATCTTTCGTAGATAATTAGTTTTTTGGAGGAAGCACTTCCTCCCCGACTTGGCCCAACTTTTTTTCTAAGTAGACAACTGCTTCTCCAAATAATGCCCATGTGCATGGCCATAAACACACACGTTTGATGAAATAATTATTTTATCATGTAATTTTCAAACGAATAAACGATGATCATAGTACTAAACTACTGGACGGTACATAGTATATTGTACGTACCGTAATACACAAATGGAAGTATAATAATAGCCCTGGTGGTAACGAGATTGAGACGTAAAACAAATGCGTATATAGTGCAGTGGTCTTCAAACTGTGCCCTAAAGTATAGTGTATAATAGGCAATCTATAGGTGCTCCGTGAACATATCTGAATTACATTAAATTCAGACATTATTTTTATCTTATTATAATTAAAGTCTTATTTATATAGTTTGCTCATTGTACAATAATATTATATAAGTATATGGACAGTACCGAGTAACTTGAGGGTTTATGGTGTACCTATATAGTTTTGATAATCAGAATATTAATAAGCATATACAAATTCAATAATAAACACGTAGGCAATAATAAAAATAAACAAATTGAATATCAGCAAATTATCGATATACCATATTTTATGAGTTTCAGTTTAAAATTATCATTTCTTGTTTATGGGGATCGTTGGATATATACTGCAGTGCCGTATTATATCGCTGCAATAATGAACAAGGTTTTAGACGTATATATTATATATAATGCGTATGATGCTATAATTTTACAAGTGACGACAACGGACCGAACACAAACTTAACATAATAACATAATGTAACATATAATATGCGGACAGGATTAATTGTTCGTTCAGCGGAGGTGCACATAGAGCTAACGTATAAGGATTAATAACAACTATTATTGGTTTTACGGTATTTCTCTCGAATACGGGTTTATAAGAAGTGTGTGTATGTAACAAAGTCGTTTTCGCATTGTCGTTGGAACGTACGTGAAGTTTGCTTCCCGCCCCCCATAACTTCGTCGGATCGATTGCAGTGATGACCAAGACAGCCGTTGTCTAAACCGTCTAGAATCACAGAATCTCTTAATTCGCATCTCAAAAAAGAAAACGAAAAAATAGAATATTATGAATCGACATTTGTGTAAAAAATGTAAAAATATAATGGATTCCGTGGACAACTTTGAATAGAACCCAGTATTAGCACGCGTTAATTGAATATGACGTCCAATGCAGTGCCTGTAGCATATTAGATGATATGGTATAGAAAAAAAAATTATCCCGGGGAAAAGTGCTATGAGAAAATAAATATATAAGAGGGAGAGACGACGTATATTAGTCTTTTTATGGTCGGTTTATTGATCGAATCAAAAGTCTATCAGGAATCATGAACTATGAAGTATAACGGGAACCATGCGCAAACATGGAAATTCGGAGAAATATTATTCTAGCCTACGGCGCTGAGAATTGGAAAAATTAAGAGAGAGAGAGAAACGCAAACATAATTTGTTAACGTAAATGTGTTGATCAAAGTCTTGGGCCGTGTCACGTTCTTTTGTATTGTTTCGCGATTATCTTTATAGACTAAATTTAAAAAACAAGCGAAAATTTCCCACCTTCTGCCCTGTAAGATTACACGTATACACGTAGTACGGGTTACGAGTGCACGGCAAAATAATAAGTCGTTTCGATGGCGACACTATACACAAACCTCGTATGTGTCTAAAAGTTTTTTTGCCTCGGAATATGCGTATAGTACGTCTCCTCGGTTGAGCAAAGTTTTTCTTTATACACACGCGTATACGGATGTAATGTCACAAAAGTGCGCGTGTGTATACATTACACGTGCATACCTATATTATATGCGCGTGTATGTGTGTGTGTGTGTGTGTGTGTGTGTGCTCATTGTATTTTCACACGCACACCCGTTTAAAATGTACATATACGTTTATGTACTATGTATGGGATCGCTTTTTCCTTTGAAACTGAACAAAGTAAAACAAATCATACGACGCGTACCTACACACATGTTGTGCGCAAACTTGGTCGAACAAACAACTTTATTTCAGTATTCAAATGTTTAAATTTTTTCAGCTATCTTATGCATATTATAATATACGTTTGCGTATACGATTTGTATGGTATTTGAATAGAAACGTATAATAAGCCAAATGAATATATATATATATATATATATATATATTACACGCATACATATTATAATATATACATTCGCACACGCGGTGAAAACAATAAATCTATCTACAATCCATACACATGTAGGGGGATGTATATGCGCTTACACATTCGAATATATATATTATGTATTTCACCGCATATAAAGACGAGACCATTAATTACCTCGGATCGGTCAAATATACGACTAAAAAACCATGGGAGGGCGATGTGTACGAGTTTTTCCTATTCTTTCGTATACGTAGTCATAGAAACCGCAGCGTGCACACTGTCGTTATTGTCCCGGTCAATTTATATGTTTTTTCAAATAATATAGTTTTTATTCATAATTCGATTTCACGGTATGTGGGAAAATTGTCGATTTTATACACTCAAACTTTAAAGTTCATACGAGTGAACGGACTGGATTATTGGATTGTAAAACGTATAGAAATATAATATAATACCATTAGACCCCTAAGAATTTGAAAAATATTGGTGTACCAGACAAACATAACCGTAGTATATAATATGTTGATTTAAATATGGCTATACATTTATTTCATATATATTTACACACAGTGGTCATTGAAAGTGCAAAAAAATAAAATACTCGCGGTAACAAATAGGCACAATTATATATTATTATTATTATATTTAATATTCTCGCGTTGATGTTTATTATGATGCATCATTTCGTAGTCGATGAAAATAATCGAAGGACCTCAAAAACGCCTTTGTGTACTTACCTTACCGTTTCGGTAATCGCGGAGAATAAAAATCATATTTTCATGTACAATAGTCACACGCGAAAACTTGACAATATCATGTTATGTAATTATATTGTGTCGCACGAGTTTCAGAAATTAATATTCATAGTCGCCCGTTGATTTAATTTTTTATTTTTATTTTTCTCATTGAAAAATTCATTGACTGTCTGACGCACTGCGCCGGTGGTTTATTGTCCGTGACGGTTTAGTGAACTCTTTTTATCGTTGTTGTAATAATAATATGCGCGCGCGAGTCTAGAACGCGGTGAGTAATATACCGTGCACGTTAGCCACAGCAGCCGTGGCCCGCGTCCAGAACGGCGGTGGCGTCGGCGGGTGTCGTCAGGTGACGCGAATCGGTTGCCGCTTATATCCACCTCCGTATAAAACGTTATTAATTGTCGCATATCGTCGTGATACACAATTATAATATTATAATTATAGTGATGCAGTGACTTTTCTTTAATATTTCATTCGATGCGCGTAATTTAGTCCGAACGCGCGCCCGACGAAGGCGAACGCACGTTTTTTTTTTAAAAGTATAGTAGGTACATATATACATTTTTATTTTATATTTTTCTCAACGCGCCTTCGCATAATAATAATAATAATAATAATAATGATAATACGCGTATAATGTCCGCAAAACGTTAAAAATATATATTATGTACGACAAAAACATTTTCTAGCGTTGCATCTGTAATATTATAATACCGTTGGTGCACAGTAAACTACGAAGCGCGCACCGGACGACGGCCGTTTATTAAGACCACGACGACAGAACATCCGCGCGTCACGGCGTCCGTATGTACTCATACAAACACACACACACACACACACACACACACACACAAGTATATATTTCACATATTATTATGTATATACAATGAATGTTTGATGTGAGTATACACGTGTATTCGGGTATAGTATGTATATTGTATATATGTACACGGTATATAAGTGCACGAATATAATGTGTTTTCTGTGACAGTCGTTTAATTTCATCGTCCAAGTACATCATAATCGGTTTCGCGCTCACTCTCTCTCTCTCTCTCTCTCTCCGCGTCGTATATATACCATGTACGCGCGTGCAGGCCGTGCGGTCCGGTTTGTATTATTATTAGGCTGCGGTGCCCAGATTCTCTCTCTATATATATATATATATATATAAATATATAATATATATCATAATAAACCTGCACAAATTCCCTGGGGGACAAGACGCGCGTAGGCGTTTGTGACCGAAAAACCATTGAAAAGTGCCTATTAGGATGGTACAATTTTTTTACCGAAACGATGTGTAACATATAGTTACATACGGCGCTCATGGATTCGTATGGATTGATTATATTTTTTTTTCTACTCTTACTTCAACAATAGTAATAATGATCAAAACGACTGCTGTATGAATCGAAAATAATCTCGCCATGGTCAACGGTGGTTGGAGTTATTGGAAGGCAGCTGGTTTTAATTTAGGAAAAGACTAAAACGCTCGCGATCAGCATATTATACTGATACTGGATACTGATACAGCGTGAAAACATTTTACAAGCGCCAATCAACAGACAACGATTATATGGACAGTAATTATTATTGAGATTAAATATCTAGAAATGTTTTTATTTAATTTTGCCCGAAATGAACGAAAACTGTAAGCCATATTATATACTCTATTTTGGGAAAATAATTGTAAGATCTTTAAACAATGAAGGTTTGCACATTAAGGGTGCAGTAATATTGCTTGAATACCGCCTGAATTTTTTTTATTATCTAATTTGTTAAATTATACCCAAATATATTTACACTTTACGCAATACGTTATAAATGCGTACACAATATAATATTTCAGTAACATATAAATCGAAATGGTTACAATTGATCTACATAATAAAAGTGTAAATGTTTTCTAAAATAAATTACGTATTGTTGAAACTAAATGTGGATGGGGAAAAAATCTAACTTATAATACCACATAATGCATGCGTGCGAAACGAATACCTAATCATTTAGTTAAGCGGTGGTGGTCAAACTCTGTACTATGCATATAGTTTTATATATATATATATATATATATATATATAATAAGTACCTTGACAAATGTATTATAATTAGCTTTTGTTAGCCGGTGTTGCCTGAAGTTAAATTTTCTTGTGTTAAGGTTAAATGAATTATGAATACAAATAACTTCAAGTTGAAAGTTGTAATGAATCAATATTATAGTAGTAGTTTTCTCCATCATGATATGAAACTACCGACCAGATTTCGAACTCAAAATTTTCGCGGTTCTGACTAGTCGATAAATTTCATGTTTATATCCCATTTACCTCTTCAAATATCCTTTCTAAGTGCTTGCGTCATTAAAGTTATCGTAAGCCAAATTTCAGCTATATCCATCCGGTGGTCCCAGCTGGGTCCCAGTCAGTCTGGCAATGTTATTTTATATTTGTATATTTTCAAATATTGAATTTTTAAAAATCTTTTCTATGTGCGTATTTACATGATGAAAAAGAAAAACTGCTGACCAAATTTCATATTCATAGCTTCAGCAGTTCTGGCTAGGCGATGACGAATCAGTTGGTCAAGATATGTTATATTATATATTATACGTAGAAGATCGATCTATAGATATATGTGCATTTTTGAAGCTATTGTTAATATTATAACAATACGCGTGCTTTATGTATTATGTTTTTATGTTATACATTTAAAAAACAGGCGAGCGCGATGGTTACGCGTTTTTTCCTAATCCGATTTGGACATCACTTCATCGCTATCGCGGAATACGACGCGCTATAACAACCAGGTCAGCTGTGCGATCATTCCTATATATAAAAAAAGAAAACGTCTAGTGCGAGTATAGGTACGTCGTACACGATATGTGCGTTGGGAGTTGGTATCGAATCGTGATTAACATGAGCTTCTTATAGGCACATACGTTATCGTCGTCGTCGATGGTTGTATTTCGGTTTTGAGCCCGCGTGTTTCACTCGTCGAGTGTGTAAGTCATTAATTAGGTCCTTTTTTCGCGGACCCGAGAGTGTTTCGGTGTGCAAGTAGTACATATATGTAATGTCCACACGGCCGTTAGACAGGGCGGTAGCCGTTGAAATATTTTAATATTACTTTTCGTTTTGTTAGCTTGGATACATATAGGTACAATACATGCACGTGAGAGAGAGAGAGAGAAATGGGTTTGTGGTTATAGTGGTTGCTGCTGCTGCTGCGCGCGTATAATATTATGTAGTGGGTCTGTAATGATTTGTGAATAATAACATTATATTAATTGAATGAGGAAAATATAAGGATCTCAACACATTCATTTTAATGGACAACCGGTTTTTGTTGTGTGTACATAAAATGAAAAAGAGGAAAACATTTTTTTTTACCATTTAGCAAAAATATATATATGTTCTAGATTAGGTTTATATAAAAAGGAGCCAATTTGTTACTTTGAAATGTTGAAAAATATTATATTCCCCGTAAAAGTCAACAACGTTAATCAATCAACTTCGTAGGAACATATTATGCATATATATATACACGTACGTAGGTACGTAAGATTTCGTAATTATTCGTCTGCTCAGTCATTTACAGTCACTGAGCACACAACACAACAGTGGTCGTTTCTCGTTTTAAATATCGCTATAAATTATAATATATTTATATGTATTAAGTATTTGTATATGGTAACAAAAAAAAAGAGCAAAAATGTACGTAGGAGATCGCGAACAGCGTATTATAAGATCAAACTCGTTTCTGCGTCGAAATTTTATAATAATATAGTACACATGAGATATGCGATTGTACAAAGATCGTATATGATTTGAGAAAAGACTGATACGCATACGAATTATCGTATTTACGCGTGTCAGCTATAATGCAAAAGCTGTGGTGCGTCAATAGAGTGTTCTTTAATACTTATACGTTATACCTAGAGTGATATAATAAAATGTATGATATTATACATATGTAGGTGTTCTAGTAGTCATAGTTTCTTTTAAATAGTTGAATTAATTGAACTTGGCCAAATATACATAATATGCAACTATAACGCATTTTATAATCACATTAAGTTAATTATTTTTCTAATTAAATTTCAGATACAAGCAGAAATATAAAGATCAGGATTATATAATCGTGAGTACTGAGTGCACTTATAAGGAATCGATAAATGTACATACTTGTAAACATCATATTATGAACATCATGATATATTTTTCACCAAAAAAAGTAACTCATTTCTAAGTTCTAACTAAGTAAAGTTTATTTTTTCCTACTTAACTTTTACAAGTTAATAGAAAAATAAGTAACTTAAACTTAGGTTAAACCTTTAGCTTAACTTACATATTTTCTCTAGATTTACCGAACTAAGAACTTGGGTTATGGTTAACTTGCCTTGCAGCCTTACAATAGTTATATTCGTCAGCATTTTATTATTATACAATATGCAACATACCGTTTTAGTAACTCGCACGAGGTAAACTGTAATACAAATAACTGTATACGAATTCAGTCATACTAATATTAATATTATTATTTCAATTTAATTAATATTTCGCTTGAGAATAATACCTATATTTGAACTATATATAGTCGTGGCGCAAAATTTCGAATACTCGCTATTACAAAATATTATAAAAGTGTATCACATACGCACATGTGTACTACGTAATATACTATTATACTATATATCATATTTTATTTCGTGAAAATAAACTCGTTTACACGCGGGGCACCGGGAGGTACCGTGGCGTACCTATATTTTTTATATAACACGCAGATCAGCGCAACGTTACGCGTATCATAATAATATAATATTACATCTAAACAACATAAAAGTTTTAGGGTACAAACGCGAAAAGACTTCAACGAGCTTGTAAACCCATTTACATGACGGGCGCCGTTGCAGTGGTGTGTAAATCTGGCTTTGCAGGCGACCGCGTTGTCGTTTTTCGACGGTAAATTAAATTTGATTTCTTTTAATACACGCGTTAATACATAACACAGTCGTTATACGTCATAATATGTCACCATTATTATTTATTAAATCGTTTTTCATTGTTTTTTATTTTTTCTCGCCCGCGCTCGACGACGTGCGTTGCGTCGTGCTGCAACATCTAGCGCACTATATATAATACACTGTATTAAACTGCATTTGCACGAGCACGTATATTATTATTATTATTATTATTATTATTATTATTATTATTATTATGACAAATGCACTGCGCGAGGCGTAGCAAAAAAGTTACATGATATATATGCGAACTGCATAATATGTTGACGACATGCATAATGAACGTCTTCGGGCCCGCGCTCGCCCCACGTACGTACAGTATAGTCGCAACAGTAGTAAATCGTATTTAGTGTAGTACGTATATATATACACATTATAATATTATACTCGCACGGCTTTGGCGATTTATCGCCAGACGTTATTGTGAAGTGACCACTTGGACGCCGGTCAAATGTCATTAGTCACAACGCTGAGTGATATTACCGCCGTCACCCGAGACTTTTGATCTATGGAAGTCGCGCTAGGTGTATAGAGTGTGACTATTGCGTGGGTGAACACTATATTTGTTGTATTATATAATAATTGTATTAAAATAAAAGAAAAAAAAATAATAATAATAATGCAGTAGAAGTAGCTTAAAAGAATCGCATTGGGACCACCACAAAGTGAGTCTTATAATCGAATGAATCTGTAGTGGATGTATATCATATTGGTACATACGCGACATAATTACAATTTAGAAATGTTATAAAAAATAACTAGAATATTATTTACTAACGTTTGATCAAGAAATAGTCATCCCATAAACATAAAACATAGGAATTGTAAATATAAAAACACACCATGTACAAGTTCATCAGTTCACTATCAACACCATCAATATAACTGATGAACTTCTGATGACTATTTCCCGTAAGTACCATAAATATATATTATTGTTAAATATTAAATACGAGTACTAACTAAATAAAAATTATTTAACTATTATTTTTTGTTTGAACAGCAATTCCTACCTTGCTCTCTTGCTTTGGTTCAAATAAAATTCAAAGGGTCCTGAAAACTCTCCCTGAATTACTTAAATATAACCCGGTTCCCTAACACCGTTAAAAATCTTATAATTTGGTAAAAAACGAGCAAAATGTTTATTAATTACAAATATACATGAAATTATATTTATCGTGTTACTTTTACGATTAAATATTAGATATTATTACGTGTTGTTGAATAACTTGCCTAGGTTTTTAACTTTTATTTCATTATTTGAATAGTATACAAATGAAAGTAGTTTTAATGTTTCAACTAATAATAATTACAATTACATAATACGTATTATTCTTGATTTGTTTTAAAAAAAATTGTGATCTTATTTTGTTTTCTATTGTTTTCAACTATTTAGGAAATATATCGCTTGTTCGAGTACTTTATATCAAAATTAGCACCACAGTGATGAACAGCTCTCCTAATCACGTCTGGAGCCTCTATAATGTCTTTGTTTGATGGTGGTTCAACTACATAGTCAACCTCTTCACTTTCGTCATTCTCTCCTTCATTGTTGCCGATAAAATTAATTGTGCATTCATAGTTGATGGCATGATTAGAAACTAGCAATATGGAATATCCAACGCAAAAGTTTATTTCTACGATTTTTTTTTTTAAGAAATTTGAATCTTATAGCCGCAGTAATGAATCTTGTAACCGAATTTTTATAATGTATTTGGATACGTTCGGACCGTTTTAGACGATATTGAGCTTAATTAGCGGCCTGAACTTTATATCCGTGAGTCTTATAAACAGAGTTTACTGTATTTTGTACACGTGATAATAACGATAATGAATTATAATATTACATTTGTCGTAATATATTCGTCGCACCTATATTCGGTATAGGCATCTAATAATATTTTGTCTCTCGTGCGTAATTTACATATTATCTACACGTACGTTTCTCCACCCCTTCCACTCCTTTCCAACCCAAAAAATCGCAACTTTTTTATGCCAATATTTATAGTACATACTCAATTTGTAAAGGAATTTGTTAATATTTGCGAAAAATTTATTTTTTATATGTGGGGGGCATGTTTTTACAGCCCCCCTACAGTTTTTCGTGAATTGCGTCGAAACCATGACGGTACAAAGTATGTAACAAATCATAATAATTCGTATAAATTGAGTACTAAATATTGGTGTAAAAAGTTGTCTTAGATTTGGAGGCTGAGGAAATGCACATATATAATAAAAATAATAATAATCTACGTACATAATATACTCAACAATGACCACCATTTAATACGAGCCGCAGATAAGATGATATATGCTGCAACTATGATACATGCTACGTATATTAAATATATACATGCATGATGTATATACGCTGTGTATAGTTTCAGTAGTGGGCGTTCGGTAAAAACTCAAAAGTGACAGTTGCGTTTGAACAGACGGATCCATTGATTAAACAAAAATAGTCTCGTGGGAATGAGATAAACAACCGAAAGACATCACCACGCGGCGGCGGTGCACCAGAGAATGGGTTAAAATATTATTACGTTTCGTTTTTTATACACCCTGCCACAAAAACGTGAAGAAAAATTCACTTGTGCCATCTTTTAATAGAACGCCCGTGCACCGCGCGAGTCGTATAACATTCGGCGCACCGCGGACGCATCTTATGATCAATAATTACAATCTATCTAGTGCGCATAATATACACTAATAAAATATAACCTACGTTTCAACGTGTGTACGATGTAAGACTATAATAAAATAATATGTATATTTTATGAAAATGAACAACTGATGTCACGCGACTGATATAGCAGTCTGTATTATTGATCCAGTATACCTAAAAATAATAATAATAATTTTAAAAAGTGAAACGGCTGTAGAACATAATGTGTACCTAATAATAATCGCGCTATTAAAAGTATTTTAATAATAACAATATGATATGACGTAAAATCATTTGAATTTTTGTTTCATGAATTTAATAGCGCCATCCGTGTTGGAAAACAAAATATGTAGTGCAACGAGTGTGCGCGTGTGCACACATACCATATAGATAAAATGTACCGTATAAATTATAAATTATATACATATTACACACGTACACAATAGATATATTATATGATTATACGAGTTGGGCTGGCAGATCTTATATTATGCCCACTACTACCCAGTCATTAAAATTATTGATCTAATTAACCGGAGAAATATCTTTGTTTGTCTGCGTTTGTCTGCCCAACAAATTACGACGACTCGTCTATGATGCTGTAACCCGTCATATTACATACGAATCTTTATATTTTCTACAGCGACCCGAATTTACGATTTTAAATATTGGTCAATGGCACAGCACACTTACCAATTAATTTTTTACGTACCAGCCGAGTACGTTATAACCGATTAACTGCACTAACGGTTGTCCATTCTTATTTACAATATTATTATTAGTGATGTAATTGAGAGAACAGTTTTGTTTTCTTCCTCTTCGTGCCAAATTGTTAATAATCATAGTAGGTGGAGAGAGATACACGAGTAAACTGCGATTTCGCACGAGTAATTATTTCTTGGCGACACCGAGGCTCGCGGCTGAAAAAAATTCGACTCCATTAAAAAATGGAATTAATTATTTACACGAAACACGATTTTGACATTTTACTCACCGAACGGAGTAGGAAAGTTATCGACTTTAGCAACGCTAATGTGCGTGCGTATTTAACACGTCTTGTTTTTTTTTTTTTTTTTTTAATGATTTTTTGAGGAGTACTTATGTTTCATAGATATTTCATTTACTCATAATAGTATATCCCATTAGCTTAAATGTGTGTCATATGCAATTTAGAATATGAAATTAGCGTTCCAAAACTTTGAAAAAATCCAAATTTTTTTTTAAAGTTTTTTAATTTGAAATATTATTCTGGAAACAGTTTTATAAGTTTATTAAACATCGAGTATTGCATACTACCGATTTATATAATCCTTATGTTCAAGAATAAATTATAAATACTATCTAATATTTGTATAGCAAACGGAAAATATTACAATAGTATTGTATTATTTTTTATTTTTTTATTTTATTATTTAAAATTGTTGAATAAAATATTTACCTTTTAGAGTAGTTTAATAAGTAGTTAACGTATAATTTAAATTCTTCTGTAAATTTACATTATATTTTTTATTTTAATTAATTATTGAGCTTGACTCTATTCATTAAAGAGCTCTCAAATTATAATTTTTTAATAATATATAGAAAATTGATTTCTATTATACTGCAGTATATCAATACTTCGATTAGCCAGTTCAGATTAATAATACCTCTTTGGAAAATTATTAATCGCTATAAACTGACAATAATTTCTGCTATATTAACCCCAATCCAAAATGTTATTTGATTATTATGTAAATATTTGAAAAGCATATATAATTTATTACCATAAAATATTATATATTACGATGTGTAGGTAAGGTATACATAATAATTTATTTGTAACAAAAATAAATTATGATTTCAGTGTTTTAATAAAATATCCTAGGCCAATGGATAATAATATTTTACTTTTAAAATTAATTACGACCTATACGATCCGAATCACTAGTCAACTATACCTATATTATGTTTACTCGCACGCACATACATATCTAAAACGGATCGCGTCTGCAGAACAAGAAATATACAACTTATATAGAAACACTACGGTGAAGTATAGTAATGTAATATTATAATGTACATAGGTGTTGTCTCACAGGTGCAGAGCCGCACGGATTAGGCATCGTGAGAGCACGAAACAAATAATAATATGAATATAATTGTGTGAAAATCATATGTTTGGAAAACGCTATACAAATCAATCTTGTAATAAACACGCGTTATACTATATACATATATATATAATCGTGTATACAGTCATTCATATTGCAGAGAATATAGATAAACATATATATATATATATATATATATATACTGTGGTATATAATATAATATACGGACAGGTATAATTTAATACCGCGGTACAGATAACCGCAGGTGTTGGAACAGTGGGTTTCTTGGTTTTATATAATTATTTTTTAAACATCGGACGCGAATTGTATAATACATAATAGTATAGACTACGAAACAGAAGGCGGCGGCGGGACGAATATTATTTTATTCGGATGGAAAAGCGTATATTTAGTATTATATATATATACCACCTACATATTAATATATATATTATATGCACGCGTGGACGGCGTTTACGAGATGAAGAATAAAAGAAATCCAATTTGCGATCCGCGGCGATAGAGCACATTGTGATGTATATAATTATAATATATTATGTGCACAGTGCTGTAATCAAAAGCATATCGTGACGGAGTGGCAGTGGAAGACTGCAGCAGCTAAGAAGAAATGACGGACGTGGGGGCCAACAGAAGAAAAAAAAAACGAAAATATATAATCGGTCGACCCGAGAGAGCCAGTGGGGGCGTGTGCGGACAAGCGGTCAACCGCCACCGAGGAATCTCGCGGCAACAGCAGCAACAGCAGCAGCAGAGTACTGGCCGGCAGCAAACAAGATATATAATATTGTATATATATTATATAGGCGGCGATCATCGGTGCCCGAGTTCTAACAAGTCGCTATTATCATCACCGCACAGCGCACACATACCATTATTACACAGGTACCCACACATGCGCACACGTGTACACACACACTCGGGGTCTTTAATTAACTGAAAAACTTTACACACACACACATACATACACATTTACACACACACACAAACGCGTACAAGCATACACGAGGACGTATATATATATATATATATATACTATCTAATATTTAGGACGGACGCTGCGGCGGCGGTTCACCCGAGGCGAGTACGGCGAGCGGCAGCCGTCGTTTGGCCGTACACCAAACGTATTTAGCTTCAGATTAAATAAAGCAGTCCGTGTAGGTGGCTATATGTGAAGTACGTATATACGATAGCTATCAGCTGTGTGTGTGTGTGTGTGTGTGTGTGTGTGCTCACCCGCGCTATACACGCGCCGAACCGCGCGCGTCCATCACACTCACGTAGAACTATTCCCCCCCACCCGCCACCATCTCATTCCACCGATCAGCTCCCTGAGCGTTTTTATCCGGGAACATGCCCCAGTGTACCGTGGAACATTTCAAACACTATATTACGCGCCGCGTTGTCGCTTCCCCGTTTTCGATATATTTTCCCTTCCCCTCCGCCCCGTTTTTTATGTTTCGTCGTCGGAGCGTCGATTCGGTTTTTTTTTTAATTTTATTACATATACATAATATATACAAAGGCCCGGGGCGTTGTTTTTCACGTTCTACATGGTAGCTCGTTAATTTGCATAATTGACTTATTACTGTTTAGCATATTGATAGAGAAAACATAAATTGACGCCTACGACACCGGGAATTTATTGCTCCGCATTACTACGTCCCCGTCCGCCGACCGACGCTGCCGCCGCCACTGGCCACTCAGCCACGGGACAGCGATGGTTTCTATCACGATTTGCCTAAAACGTTATACTATATTATTGTACGTTGTACGACGTTACGCATATTGTTGTGTGCACAATTTATGCGAATTTATCAACGCAGCATCTCGTCATCATCATCATCGGACCAACCCATTATTATTGCTGCTGCTGTTGTTGTTGTTGTTGTTACATTATCATAGTATTACGGCGACCGGTTGACACAATAAATAATTTATATCTTCAAAATTCCCCCTCCCCCCTTATAGACAATTTCTTAACAATTATTTATTTAGCACACGCCCGATTGTATTTATATTATATACACTGAGTTATGAGATAGAATGTGCGCATAAAATGTATTCATTTCTACGTTGTGCGTTTATAAAAATAAACTGTATATTATATATTGTACTTGTACGTATATTAATATTATCATTTACAAAGTTGCACAACACGTAAAATATGACTGAAAAACAAATATTTTAATGCGTTGCGTTAAATATTGATTGCGAATTATACAAGAAAAAAAAATGCTCGTAGTCATAATTTGCAGTTTTTATTTTTATCAAAAGCCTCGTCGATAGCTCATACACCGCGCTTGCGAGTACTTAATCTAACGGAGTTTTCGTCCGGTCAACGTTTATGATAAATAACAATAAACTGTTTATATTACATTATATAATGTACTATTGTAACAATAACACGAACGATTGAACAATACGCATAGAAATACTGTCGCGTGAACATGTGTTCGATCGAAATCTCGTGCTATTTGTTGTACGGGAGAAAATTTGTTGAATGGATATTTATGGATGTTCCGCGTGCGTTTACGCGAATGCAATAATATAATATAGCATTGACACTGCGTGCACACAAGGAACGCGAAATAAAATAACATCACTTCGACGCATCACGTGTAAATAATAATATTATGTATAATATTATATTTTCCGCCATAATCGGTCATGTAATATATGAGTTGGGTATTCGCTGTAGGTTGTGCTAGTTGTTGAAATATTTATTTTTATCTGTACATTTTTATAGGAAAATATATAATATGTGCATCGTGGTAAACCAAAAGGGACAAATTAATGAAACCACTAATCAAGTCCAAATAATGATGCACATCATAGTCTTGCGTATGCCACTATATCATACGTCAAATAATAATAATCTTTTTTATTCGGCCATGTTATAGTTATAACACATTTTTCTTCTTTACAATTATTTTGGTTCTCTCTAGAGTAAACCTCTCTTGTTGGTGATATACGAGAAACTCATCTGAATTTCTAAATTTAAAATTTTATTTAATAATATATTTAAGTGTACTTTTATATAACTGATCGTATGAATTCTAGACAATATGATTTTGGTTAGTAAAAATACAATAAAATAGAATTATATCTTTAATGTCTAAACTTTGAATCATTGACGTTGATATAATGGTATTAATATTATAAATAATATATTTAATAATATTATATTCTACATTTATTAGTTTTTACTTTCTTTTTTTTGCAATGGAAATATATTCAGCTTTTTATTTAATTTATCCTATAATGTAGTACTAAACGTTTACAGTAGTAAATGTCTAAAAAAAAAATTAATATTTTTGGCTTCAACGCGATAGAGATCAGAAAATTATAGGTAGCGTTAACAACTACCGGTAAACCCTATAAGTTTTAACTATAATATAGCGATGGGAGTTTCACGGTATGCGTATACGAATCTTGACGATACTATCGCCGTAATTAACCATATGTGTATGTATGTATATATGTAATGATATATAGAAACAAACGAGAGTTTTAAAATGAGATTTATTTACTAATGTGCGACCATTATCAGGCCATACGCACGCATAAACGTGTATAACATAATATGTGCGTACAGCGTAATAATTATAGGTGATTTAGAGTTGTTCGCGAGCGATTGGTATGGAATTCAAACGTCTACTAACGCATTTTTTCGTTTTGTGTTGCATAAGTACCTACACGAACTCTCGCGAAAATGGAATTGATATTACAATATTCGTACGCGCATATCTTTGTAATCGCGGTGATCGTTTACGTGTGGGTAACAGTGGCGTACCTGGGCTTTTCTTACGGGGGGACGGGAGGCGAAATATATTTTCACCCACTCGTAAAATAGAAAATTACTTTAAAAAAGTAGCATCAAAGCTACGATATATTTTATTAATAGATGCATGAATTAGGCTATTTTATAATTTTAAAATATAACTGTATATTTTCAAATGATAAAACAATACACCATGACCAGGTTATCAATTTATCATATTATTAGCTAATAATCACGATTTAAGATAATAACAATATTACCTGAAATCGTGCTAATAAGTAATAACTAATTACTTCATAACTTCATGTCTTAATATAAAAAAAATTTAAAATAATTATAAAAATTTTGAAGTACTGTCATAGCGGTATCTGTGCGTAATCGTACGGTCACCGATTCGAATCCGGGCGGCACAGCCATACGGTAAAAAAATGCCGCTACCACCTCCCCCCTAATTATAATACGTAATAGAGTCTTCATAAAAATAATTATTGAGATATAATGGCCACGATGCCAAAATCTCCCTAAAAAAAAGAAAGAAAAATTATAAAAACACTAAAAACAACTAATAACAAAGCACAAATATTATATACGGCCCATGGGGGGATTCCCCCATCACCCCCCTCCCCCCATAGGTATGCCACTGATGGGTAAAACGTTAAAAGCATACTCGAACATGCCCATCACTTTTTTAAGTCGAAATTATATTTTGTTCCTCAAAAAAGTGCCACCGCGGGTGTATGATGTACATGTACGAACACAATACAACGTATATTATCTGTATAGCAATATGTAAAACGGGCTCTGCAGGCTTTGCATTCTTTTGGTGAACAGATAGCCATCGAACACGAGAGGTGAAGCCGAGAGGAATGCGCATGCGCCCGTAGTATTATGTACCTAAATATACCTATATATAGGTACCAATACTACATAATACACGTACATTACGTTGTAAACACGTGTATAATAAAGCCCGTTGCGAAGCTTTCGTGGAAAAATCTGTGCGGCGTTAATCGGTGACGGCGGTCAATAATTCAATTATATTTCTTTATAGCTCTACGTTTACATGAATATTAAGCGTAGTACGCCCATTGGCTATAAACAGTATTATATGCAAATATATAATATATGAGCTGTAATATTAGTCAACAATTTCTTCGTAATCAAGGGTAGTGTGTGTGTGTGTGTGTGTGTGTGAGAGAGAGAGTGAGACAGCGAGAGAGAGAAAGAAAAAGACTCGTTCATCTTAAATAGGTTTTTCGAACATGCTATTATATTATAAAACATTCTGTACTTATATGAATATATTTTTGCGGTAGAATAATAATATTTTTGCACATAGCCTACCGTAATAATTGTAACGATGTTCGTATTAAACAGTCGACGTAATATAGGTAATATTTTAGCATGTATAAGAAAATAAAAATTATATATACTATTATACTTGCAGTGTATAATACATATCCTCGCGACTCCTCCTCCTCCTTCAACTCATATTTGTCTCTATTTTCCATAAATGATCGGATGTAGAGATAAAGGCGTACGCGTGTACCTATATAACCTATAGAGTTGATTTATTTTATTTCTCGAAGCGGCAAAACTACTCGTGGTGATTGATGGCAAAATAAAATCGACTCGGACAATAAATCCGAATATGTATTTTTCTGTTCAAATATGTTTACATATACGCGTGTAAAAAATGACTATTACGCACACGCACACGTGGACATGAAGAAAAACGAATTATACCAATTAAAGAAATAATTTATTCTTAAGTACGATTATATATAAACGCACGACGATCCATAATACATAATATAATACAGTGTACATAATACGTTGTACAATGTACATAATAAATTATTATGTATAAGAATTCCATGAGCAATATAATATTTACGATGAAAAATGAAATAAAACACGATTTAATTTATGTTCTAGAAAACATTTTAACCTTTTGATTTTCACCCGATAAAATCATCTAGGTTGCGTAAATTATTTTGCAATTCATCCACCACAATTCTGTGTGCCTGTAGTTTAGCAATATATATATATATATATATATATATATATACAATATATTATATACACGTATTTATAACGTTGCGATGCAAATACATTCGTCGGAAAAACGTAGAGGGTTTTAGCATTTACTTTTCTGCAGTAATCAAACAAAAATATTTTATTGAATCGATACTCATGGATTTAAAAGTATTTGAGTTCGATGTTTAAAAAACAAAAAAAAAAAAATGCTATAAAATATTGAAAAGGTGGTTGGCTTTTAGTTTTGTACAAACAAATGTCAAGAGTGTATTCATTAAGTGGACTCGTGAAAAATATGAATTGATTTTTAAATTATGTAAAATATTTAATAATAATAACGACTATAAACTTAAATAAACCTAAATTTTTGAATTTATGTAAATGAATTATTATTGGCTGTTTGATCTAATGCTATGGCATATTTTTAGAGATTTAGTCAGGGTACAAAATATTTTCTATAATATAATATAACAATCAATCGACGTTTTCTCTCCACGTTGTACAAAGCAATAATATTTCGTACCGATAAATACAGAAAACGTTAGATGTATTACGTACGTGGATGTATTTGCACGCAACTACAAAACAAAATTTATTTGTGTAAGTTCACGTGTTAACCGATGAGCTGTACGCGTAGACATATATCAAAAACCTCACCTTAGTTAACCTATGGTTCTTGAGTTAAACTTATCATTCATGGACTGTTTAGGTATTTACCATGAATATATTATGTTTGAAAACTATATTTTCGCTGTCATTGGCTGTAGCGAGAAACCTAATAAATATTTATTCTTTAATGCGCTTCATTTTTCGGCTCTATTATCTAGTCTACGTGTAATAGTGTTTGAAAACTTTTTTTAAGAATAAGTTCAGACGTTCAGCATAGGTTCTGAGGTTTTCAGTTATACTTCTATGAAACTCTCCGTTTATTTTACACTCCTTTGCATACTCATCTTAACTATGAACTTCTGGAACAACGCAGAATCAGACTTGATAACGTACGAGTGGTTTATATTAATATTGTATTGAACATTAATGTATAATCTGTCTTGGATTTTTATACCAAAGATCAAATAGCATGTTTTATTTGAAACTCCAAACTACTGATTTTAATGAATTAATTATTATGCTGCATAGCACTACCGCATTATCAAAATTCTATATTTTAAAACTCTGTATTATGTATTACCGTATATTGTAAATATTTATAAAATCAATCGTTTCTGTTCTGCTATACGCAATACGTTTGTTTCTTTAAAATATCATGTTTCTATTTATCTAGATTTACATGATAATCAAGCGATCCATATATATATATATATATATATATATATATTATATTATACTCCATATTGTTTGATGTATAGTTTCAAAATACAATCAGCATATATTATTAGTATACAGTCTTACGGCCTACGGTTGAAAAAAAACCTTCTCGTAAGAGGTTCATTTTGGATATAATAATATAATTTTCTGCAGTAAATAAATACGATGCGATTACTACTGCGAAGCTTTCGGTCGTGCGAACTCGCCGTGTGAACTGTTCTTATAATACGATTCACGGCTCGGGCCAACACTGCAACAGCGGGTCCGTTACTGTGCATACGTTACGTATATCCGTTACGTTGCATTCATTTTGTCGATTGAAACACCGAGAGGAGACAACGTAGGTCTGTAGTTTTTCGTAAATAGGTACATTGTATTATGTACATTATAATATCAATTGCATAGTTAAATAATTATTTTGAAATAATTGAAACGGACGTCAAACATATAATATTAGGTACATACGGGGTGACCTTATTGTTATGTACGATCGAAAGGGACGGAAATACAACGTTATGTGTAGCGATTACATTTGTTTGATCGGATTGAAAATTCGACTGCAACTCGTCTATAGAATGCACATGGCGTACGTGTGCGCTGTCGCGCGCGAAACAATTGAAATTAGAACCGTTCGATCATCGGACGGCGGCGGCGGCGGTGGACTCGTCGCGTTTATAACGCGTCTATTTTCGGTCGTCGTCGGCGACCGGTGGCCGTCGCAGGCCAGGGGGAATCGGCTTTAAATAATTAGACCGTTCTCTGTTTTATTTTGCGGCGCGTATCGGTGTTCGGAGAGACAAAAGAATAGGATAGAAAGAAAAAAAAAACACTCGCACACACGTCGTCAGCCGATCCATTTAAACGGTCGCTCATTGGGTCCGTTTTTAGATCGGCGCAGAGAGAGAGAGAGAGAGAGAGAGAGAAAATAGTAATAAGACGCCTTGCGCTACTTATGCGCACACGTATATATATATATATATATATATATATATATATAATATGTATGTACTTAAATTAAACACACTCGCACTCGTATACATCACGCACACACGCACACACGTGGCACACGCAAACACACTACAGCACACACGAGCACACAATATGCGCACACGTGCGTCGGCCGTGGCGCTGGAGTGCGGTGGGGGCGGTAGCGGTGTCGCGCGCGACAAACGGAATTTCCGTCGCGGAATTTACAAAACAACGCGTCACACGATCGTTTAACTTGTAAAAATCGCAGCCGATTTGGCTAGGGTCCTCCGCCGTTGCCGCCGCCGCACGGTTGCAGATTTTGTACATCACGATGAGCTTGGTTTATTTATGTTTTACACGCCGGCAACGGCTACGAGAATCATTGATGAAAATCCAACGTCGGCCAAATCGAGGCGACACTATATTATATTCTCTCCCCCGACCGCCACGGAACGTTAAAGCAGCAGCAACACGCTCGCCGTGCTCCCCGTTCGTTATAAGTTATAACTGTCGTAAGACTAGTCGGTCGTTAAGAGCAGAGAGAGAAAAAAAAATAACATATAAAAACCGCATATTATAATGTGAAGAAAAAAATAAAAGTCAAAAAATACAGTTCACGATGCGTGCTGTGTTGTCTCGCTAGCAAATATTTCAAGTCTCATTGTTATGTTTTTTTCCCCCGTCACGTAAAACTTAAAATTTAACAAGAAGAATCGCAAATTCTCGCAAACCATACTACGTTACATATGAAACCTGCAGCATTACATCTGACAATTATCATCGATTTATGCATTTAACCAACACCGGGCGTATTATACGAAACAAATAGTAACACGTGTAATGTATTCTCATTAGAGTTTAACGGTAGAAAGGAAAAAGAGCGTGCTCACAATTTTTGACAAAAATCGAGATTTAAAATAAATTCAACTTCGATTGTGTTGATTACTAAAGAAATAATATCTAAAACATTTGTTCATGTGAGTGCAATGAAATCATTTTATACGGTAAATTCAAAATAAAAATAATAAAAAAATAGAAATAAAAGCGTTTTCCGACTCTCTTAAAAAATTAATAAAGTGCCGCTTACGCCCTTTATCATTTCCATCATCGAATGATATCGAATCACTTTCGTTACGATTTGATTTTGCAACTGGAGACCATGCAACATAATGACGTATAGTTATAGGTGTCGAAAATTAACTCGTTTGCTCTGCCATCCCGCCACGGGTTTAATGAACTTCAAGAAAATACAGCTCGACGACATGCCATACGCTATACGCAGTACTTATGTGTAATATCCTTGAAATATGTATATATTTTAGTCTTTAGATTCTATTCCACAATAATAATATTACTTATCCCTACAATTACGTCTGTGCGTAACTATAAGTACAACGAATCGTCTACTGCAGACGATGCAGTATATTATGGGTAAACATATATTATTCGAACGTTGGTAAATGTATACGTATCAAGTTTTTGTACAAAGCGATTCGTATGTGCAGCGGGGTAGAGCTAGTTTTTATCGAACACATATAACGTACAGCAACAGTAAAAAAATTGGTAATAGCATTGATTTTATTAATATATATATATTTTATTTTAATTTTAAAAAGCTTTTAGTACAAAACTATAATAGCTCGATAATTGTAAATGCGTAATGATAATATTTAATACAATTTTGTAGTAAATATATATATATACAATAAAAATAAAGCAATTATAATATAAATAGTATGGTAATATTGATAATATGAATAATGTAAATAATATGGATCGAGACCAAAAACAAATAAACATTAAAAATACATATACATTATCTGTAAGACATTATAATAATTTAATTAATGAGTAAGAGACATTATTGAACTAAAGAATAACTTGTTTGTGTAGTACAGCAGTTAGGAGGGAAACAAAGAGATTAATTAATGCAAAAAGTTCTGATTTAAATTTGGAAAACGTTTTATCATTAGTGGACCTATTAGATAATGGTATATTATTAGAATCGATAACTTAAGCGTACGAAGTTTTGGAAAGGTAAGGTAGTAATATGAGAAGAGATTTAAGAGAACATAATTAAGTACATCATTCGAATAATTTAGATTTTGGGGTTTTGGTGATTTTCTTGAGTTGTCTTTCGACGTTTGAGTAGCTCCTTGTATGTTATTGGACTTAAGCAGTATGATCGTCCGCGCAAAGGACGCACTTGGCAGGGCTGCTTTTGTCTTTAATGCAAATGTCTGAGGAGTGATCTCTCCCATATTTAACATAGCGTTAAGGATGATGGCAATAGTTGGCGGTGTGCCGTATGTCTAACAGTTTCGACACTGTGGTGGACCACTTTTGGTCCTATAATGTAATTTGATTTTGATTTTTGTGTACAACAATGATGACAGATTGAGAATATCTTTATTGTTGGGTTTAAGTTGATTTTATAATAATATTCTTATAAAACGTATATATGTTATAAAATCAATATGGAAATAGTAATCATTTCAAACCAATATACGTTTCGTAAAACATTAACATTGACAATGTGGAACATTAACAATAATGTTTAATATAATTTACGAATCGAAAAAAACAAGATACTTTTTAATATACGCGTCAGACACGTGTCGGTTGTCTGCAGCGTATGCGTACATAATATTATATTATAATATGAAGTGGGTACAATAAGTTTTGTTTGCTTTAATAAGTCGTTACGTAATTTGTTTTTTTAGTAAACACTGGCACTGCGTCGCGCACAACACGGTTTCGGCGCGTACACGGAACGACTTCATCTGCGAATACATATTATACTACTTCACCCAGGTATTATGGATATACCGCCTATACGTTTTCCGAGTTCGAATTAATATCACTCGTATTGTTCGATCGGGCAAAAATGTGTTTTCTTCAAAACGCGTATATCATAATAATATGTGTGTTGCACGCACAGTTTCACCGAATTATTTTTGATTGCGCTTTGTGTGTATAGGTAGTACATAATATTGTAGTTGCCGCCGCATCAGCAGTCATATTATCTCGTGCAACGGTAATGTTATATATAATAAATATACACACTATATTAATATTACGAGTATATTGTATAATATTATATACAGAGACATACCGATAGACGTAGGAAGGTCTTTACACTACTACATGCATGGTGTATATACGCACGGGATGAAAAAAGTAATTTGTCGAAAATTATATTATTTCAAGAGTATAATAACAATGGTAATAATATTATCTACAAAGGTCGCGGGCGTAGTATATAGTATGATATTGTACCGACTACTATGTATATACGATGTCTATAGGAAAACGGATAGCCGACGGCGATCGGTGTAGGACGCCCGTCCGATGATATGATATGATGTATAATAAATCACTCGCTCGATAGACCCGTGTAGGTAAAATACAATGCACAGTAATGTACGTCGTGTGCGTATCATATTATACTGTGCACGGTGAGTATATTATCGTCTATATAACTGCACGCGGACGCGTCATCGAAACGGATCGGCCGCAGTTGATTACACTTTTTACGCGCAGGACCGAGTCTATAATGTATAATATATATACACTTATAGAGAGAGAGAGAGAGAGAGAGAGAGAGAGAGAGAAAATGCGAGTATGCCAATGCTGTTGCATGGAACGCGCACATCTATATAATATTTTAATACACCTGTACAGAAGTACAGAACACAGGACACAATAAAAGGAATAGAACGACCGAGAGAGAAATATCAAACCTTAATCGTTTTGTTTCCGCGTAATAATATGTATGTATAAAATATTCTTTGCAGAACACGATAACTTTGGCAGCGTGGTATTTGTAATTTTGTATGATTAGAATTTCCTTGATAGGAGTGGATCTGTAAATTATGGTAATCAAGTGTTCGGGTCAATAATTTGTTCATCATCATCGATTAAACAAAACTTTAGCATTGTCAAAACATAATCGTTTTCATGCAAATGTTTATTTTGTTAAAATTACAATATTTCAAGTCTTATTCGAAAACGAAATAAAAAGGTATTTTCTTAAACCCTTTGCCTAAACATATAAATTTAATTGCGATAAAAATGTTTGCAGATATTATCCCAGTTATATATCTAAAAAAAAAGAAGAAAAGAAAATATTTGCAAATTATCTTCATTATTTCAGCTGCAAATATCGTATCAATATTTAGCGTGGCATGTCTGAGAATATTTCACCTTTACAGCTGGAAAAAAATCTTTCAAATCGATGTCGTTCAAAACTTTGCCATGACTTTTATTTTATTTTTGTAATTTGTAGGTAGCGTTTGTCGTTTGATATAAAACTAATAACATTTACTTATACCTGCTTGTACTTATATTATAATTAGGTGTTTCTTGCCTAATATTTCTACTTCAAAACGTGTAAGATGTCAAGGTTCAAGTTTAAGTAATGTTGTGAAAAAAAATCTAATTGGGAACAATATATTAATAATTAATTAATTAATAATAATTGCACCAAACGAACACGCCACACAAACGTGCGTAACCTAACCCCCCCCCCACAAACACACACTCGTCGTTGTCGCGATGCGGCGATTTCACCGAGACGCAAAAACGTTTTTCATGTGCCGACGACCACCAGCTTCAGTACAACGTACATATTGTGTATTATCTAATAATGCATGTACAATAATTATTGTGCGCCATAATATTATATTTTATAACATAACCGTCGCAACTATTTTGCCGCGTTTACGTTATAATAACGCGCGTGACGGTGGACGAGAATTAACTGCAGTTTATGATGAATGTGACGCGGAGAAGCATGTAATAAACTATGCGCGTGCAGGACCACCCAAAGAAAGGCGAAAAGCGCGACATGGGCTATACGTATAGTGCGCGTGTTATATATGTTTACTCGTACGTGTGTATATTATTATGCATGTATATATATATATATATATATATATGTTACGTAGGTATATGTATAAGGTCGTATGTATACAGTGTGTGTATAAAATACGCACGGATGTACCTATATACATTATTATACGATGAACGCATGTATACGTCATGTACGGGGTGCCGCTGTAGGAGCTCAAGAAGAGCGAAGAGCTAGTCTGTGACTGGCGCGGGGGCGGGGGAAGAAGAGGGTCATCATCAGCAGGTTTATACCGCGCGTAGAAAACGGTAAACTCGCGGGTAGAGTAAGTTAAACCAGCCCAATTAAAATATCGAACATGCCCGGAGTCCGGTTCTTCCATTTTTATTTATTTTTTTTTCCCATTCCTACTCGTATATCTGTGTATACACATGTGTGTGTGTGTGTGTGTGTGTGTGTATGCGTAATATATTATTTGAAATTTTTGTTTTTTTTTTTTCCCCCAACTGTCGTGATGTTAGGTTATCGTTTCGCACATTCGCTAACCACGTTACACGCTCACACAATAAAAAGTACACGACGGCGTTAAATAGACAATGATCGTGAAGGTCTGCGTTTTGGACGTGTGTGTTATTGGGCGTATAAGACGAAGACGACGCGCGTACGTTATCGGTCACCGTCGACGGAGTGTGTTGTGAGGGCGGCGGCGGTGGCGTCGGAAGGTAAAGGTCACGAGATGAGAGAAATCGCACGCGGCAGCAAAGAGGACACACACACACACACACACATGTCGTCGGTTACCAAACTGGACTCGACTGAAGTTGTACGTGTATGTGTGTGTGTGTGCTCGCTCACACACGTTATTGTGCATATACGATTCGTGTGATGATATGACCACGAAGACGACTCTGTATGTTCGATACTCGAGAAAGAGAGAGAGAGAGAGACGGAAAGGTTTGAAAAAGAAGACGACCACGACGACGACATCGACATGATGATGGTAATCGTGATATTTACGAGAAACTGGTTTCGCGCTGTAAACTGTACCTATATTATAAGCATTATGTATACCTATTATTATATAGAGAGCTTCAGGTCCGTACTGCTCATGTGTCGCATCGTCGCTAGCGCGCGCGTGCACCATTTTCGTCGTTATAAAATATACTTATTTATATACGCCTGCTCGTCCATCTACAATATCATTATTATTAATGTTATAGTCTCTTATACTTCTTATACTTATATCTTCTTATACTACCACTACGTATATATTATGTACATATTAAACGTATATTATATATTATACGCGAGTCGGACATCGCGCATCAGCAGCGTGCGCTTATAAACATTCTCGGTTTCCCTGCGACCCCGGCTCTCATTCCTACAATAAGCAGATACACAATAAATGCACGATGTCAAAATCATTATCTAAGTAATGTGAAATAATATACGCGCCGAATATAAACCGCGCGAGAACAACGACTTTATATCGAACGTTCCACTATAGAATATAAAATATATTATATTACCTGCCACCGCGAGTCCGCGTAAACGATAATTTAAAGCACGCGCTTTTCCTATGCATCAAGTTTGAAAATTAAAAATTTCAAACGCGATTCGACCGCAACGCGTGTCACGTATACGCATTTATATCATATATACGTTATGTATATTCACTGCCATAGTGTGCGTACGTGTGTGTATATTATATTATTATTCCGAAAACGGTAATCCGTTGATATATTTATGTACAACGAGCGTCCTTAATCCGGTTCTAAATCAAAAGTAATAACAGAACTATCTGCAGAAACGCACGCAAGGCCGCAGTCGGCTAGTTAGTCGTAGAGACAGAAGTACGTTCGATTATTTATTTTTTTTCTATCGTTTCGTACGCAACTGTATGTACAATTTGCGCTACGAAATTTAAATAAGATAAATCTGATTGCACTTATACACACACACACATACACACACATAAATATATATACCATATACGAGTATGCTATTTGGAACGTACCGATACGTGAAAACATGTTACACATTTGTCGTGGAATATAAAAAAAAATCTGTGTTTATGTACTATTATATATACGTGCACCTAACCCGCTGATGTATTCTTGGTATTATAGGTACTATAATATAATATTATACAACGTTGTTGAATCAATATCAATATCACTTCTCTACTATAGTACTATATTATATGCACAGGCTACTATGCGGTCTTAATGAGCTCCTGGTGTGAGTAGGTACACATACGCGTTGTGAGTCGCAGTCGTAAGCGAATAAATGTGCAACTCTCATTATTGGTTATCGAATCTTTGGAAAAAAAAAAAAAACCGTACTAATTTATTGAAAATTATTGACTGCTTCCATTATGCCGATACACGTTTAATTAACCTGAACGATAACGTTTAAAAGGTTTTTTTATGCTCTGATCGGTGGAATTTTCTAAAACTTTTTTTTTTTTTTTTACCGCCAGTAGAATACGTATTATAGGTTACTAATCAGTACACGTTTGTTGGTAATCCGGAGTACTTGCGCATTTTCCAACAACTAATATTCTCAACTGTATGCCATTTGCGTGCATACGATTGATGTTCAATAGGACGAGGCACAATAAGGCGTATTTTAATCTTTAATTTGAAATGAGTATCGTAAGTACTATTCATCGTTTTCGTTGAGAAATAGTAAACTCTAATGTTTTCCCTTAAAACACTGTAAGTACATCGCGAACGAGTAAATCGAACGTTTTCACAATTTCAAATGGTATAAACGTCGTTTTGCACAAATTGAATTAATCTAAATTACATTCGACTATTGAACTATATTCAATATAATATATAAATATTAAAATTTAAAATCAGTTTAGTGACATTCTAAAGTTATAAGCCTGCTTATTATCTAAATAGGTGTTCGCCTACGCTGCTCATTCTGGACATATCTTCTCGGTTCCCTGAAAATGGAGTGAATATTATTTTTGAAAATTTCTCCTACGTCATTTATCATGCATCATTACAATGTATATTACAGTGTATATTACACATAATTTAAGAAGCCACGTATGTAAAATATTATAATTTACTGTGTTATAATATAAACACTAATCTATATAATATACTGCAATAATTATATAAAATATATATATATATATATATATATATATTCAAAATATACTACTGTATAATATATTATATATGCGTACGAGCCGCACACGAAAACTAATTATTTAATTTATATTTATTAAAACGCATAACGGTCGGGTACGCGCGGAGCAATTACGTGTACACCGCGGACTATATTATAATATACCTATACACGAATATTATATATCAGCGAAATACTAACCATTGCAATCGTATCATTAATATGTTGTTACAAAGTAGAGGGTTACCTACTAAAATCGGCGTTGAAAGTCGTAAATAATGTTTAAGTGTACGAGATTGTAAATGTACGCACCTCCGGGCGGACCAGTTGAATGAATTCATGATTTCATGCAGTGGTCGCAAAAAGCATACGTATTATATTATATACAGTGTATACACTCTCGTGGTAAAAGAGAACCATTTAAACAAAACAATACCAATTTAAAAATTATATATATATATATATATCATTTAAATTACGCATATATATACATATATATATATATATACATTCGTATTTATTTTACAAAGAAGCAAAAAAAAAATGTATCATAGACGTGTTTGAGGCTATACCAAAAATAAAGAATGAAAAAAATATATTACACCATAATATAATACGGACACACTAAAACGTATACATATAGGTATATAGGTATATACGTACATGGAAACGGTATTCACGTTTACGGATTAAAATTACAGCGTACAAGTGTACAATATAATATGCGCATATACGTGCGTGGTTGCGCGCTGTACCGGTGTGGCTGCTGTGTACGAGCCACACGCAGATAACTGAATCCTGTCAGAATACACACAAACACACACACACATATATATATATATATAGTTAGTGTACATATAAACATGTACATAGCCGGGTACCGGTAAGTAGTAGTATGTATATATTATATTATATAGCCATTATACATAGGAACCACCGAAAATACTTATACCACCTCTTGTACTACGATATAATAATGTAATCATATGCCGCGCGCGCGAGCGTGTGTGTGTGTGTGTGTGTGTGTGTGTGTGTGTGGGTATGAGTGACTTCGATGTGTGTATATTTTATACGATCTCTATTATAGGTACACAATATTTGGTGTCCAGATCCTCGCGGATATATATTATAGTGAAAATACAAAATATAATATAATAATATATATATGTATAAATATATGTCTACGGAGAGTGTATGGTACTGACCTATATATATAATATGGAAACAAACTGTACATTAGACGTACGTACGATTATACGGTTGTCGAAGTTTTATCATTATGAGCGGTGTAAGTGATTCTCAGCCAAAAATCACGCGGTGCCGCGAATACGTATCAATACCGACGATTTTCGGCAAGAAAACTGTGACGTGCGTCCGGGCCATAATCTCGTATCTGTTTCTATATAGCTCTTATAACACAAATGTCCACGAAATAACGAGGCCAAATTACTTTTTTTCTTTTTTCATCTCAATTGGATAGAGGTCGGAAAAAGCTTTGTCGACCGAGTGCTCAACGCGTGTGTACGTGTTTGTCGATCGACTTTTGCGCTTTGAGAATTAATATCTCACGCGTATTCTCCTCGACCGCGTAGGATTACGTTTTTAAAAATCATCAACATTGCGACTATAATATGCGTCGTTAGACGAACAGAGTGTTTAGGCATGTACGTTGATGGGAAATAAGAAAAGGCCAACCGAAGTGAAATAATAATATTACGTATACATTACGTCAACTAAATCTATACTTATATGTTTTTGTACAATTTCTGCTATAGCCGAACAACTGCAGATGAGCTTGCGATGGCTGTATATGCGGTATAATAGTGCACGTATAATATACGTTTCTGTGCCACTGCTATAAAGTACTAGGTATCTTCTTCGCGCGTTATAAGAAAAAGACAAAAAAAAAATGCATTATATTATAAGGAATGAACGCATTGCGGTATCGAAATACGTTTTTAAAGTTACAGCACTCGCATCACGCGCACATTTTATAGTGTATTATATTATATTATTATAACGGGTGGGTATATATATATATATATATATGTTTAAAAGTTGTTTGGTTTTTTTTTTTTTTTTTTTTTTTATATTCTTCAAAACGGTAGAACGATTTATTTATTGTGGAAAAATACCCGCTGAGCGTTAACTGTTAACGCATATAAGAGACGCTCGGTGACCGTACGCACACACACATACACACACACGCGCATGATATATAATATATGAACTATCACTGAACACAAACCACAATCAATTATGTATTATGTAAATATATAATATGTATACATACACAAATATACCCATATATATATATATATATTGTTTTAGACATAATTTAACAAGTCAAAATATACAAATAAATATACACGGCGGTAACGAGTGTTGATTTCGATTTTTACGTTATACGCGTGTATAATAACAACGATCGGACCGATAGTATTATATAACAAAACGTGATGTACAAAACGATCACGTCTGCATAGGAGAGTCGCACGGTCACTAAATAATGGTGCATCAAATAGTAGCATCGTATTTGGTTAATCGTAATCGTCCACTGCACAGGTGTACGTTCAGTAGGAAATATGAAAACTCCGAACAAACAGTACCAATATACATATATTGTACATGTTATAGAAGCTCATCTCGCTTTGCCCATATTTCGAAGCGAACCTGTTACGTTTCATTATTATTATTCTTATTATATACATATTATTATACAGCTGTAGTCTTATTCACATTGGAGAACTATTCTGAACGGACCAAATGATTTTCGGGGTAATTTCTTCTATATAATATATACGTATTCAATATCATAATAAATTATACATAACCAATTTCAAGTCTATTAATTCGAAATAAAAACGATAGTTGTAATAAAAATAGAAAATAAATGAAATGCTAATTAAAAATTATTTATAAATTATATATTTATTATATTCATAAATCGAATGAAAAAATATATTCGAGTACTTATTCAAAATAATCAACAGATAAATTATTACATATCATGGTAATATATGCACAGAACATAGAATGGTAACGGAAAATAAGATTTTCGTAATATTTCTGAACGATATTAGGTATATATAGCTAGGTTGTTGACATTTATATAATATTCTATAAAAAAACTAGAAATCGTTTTTTCTAACATCCGAATTATATCCTATCCATATGCGTATCTATAAAATATTAAAACACATAATATAGTCGCAGTAAGACTTCTAATAGCCGATATTTAAAAATATGTAAAATTATATTATAACCTAAACATACGTACGTATATATGTTCAATAAATACCCAAGCCACGATTTACATATATTACTATATTATACCGCGATTTACATCGTATTCGATCGTGACCTTTTTTTTTTTTTGGGTCGCCATTTACCCACTCCGTAAAATATCGTGTGTATTAATCGATGTTGGTTCGTGAAGTCGTAGTTTTTTTATCCCTGCGATTCATCGAAGACAATTGAAATATTTGTGTTTAATTTCCGATTCACGCGGAGGTAGTATAGATAATACTCGTATCCACACCGTGGATTCGTAAGACGTTTTTCTCATCTATTCCACAGAAACTTGATTGCGTGCACGAAACTATATTTATAAATTATAATACACCAGGAAAAAAAAAAGGACCAAATCACTTCACCGCGGTATAATATTATAACGACTCGGCAGTGTAAGTAATGTGACATTATTTAATATTTTTGTGTTGCGTTAAATACGGTCGTACGTCATAAAATACATAGTTAACGAGTAAAACATTGAAACAACTAATAAGCATTCCAATTACGAAAACCCACTGTTGATATTAATGATTACGAGGGTGCCAACTATCGCGGTACCGTTTTTGTTCACTACCTCGGTAGGCGAGTTGATTACACACAATGATTTATAATGGAAAAATAAAATAAATTAATCTACCATATACATGTGTATATACATATGTGTGTACTATTCAAATTCGAGAAAATAAAAACGAGTCTTCACCGTCAGTTCTCTATATATTATACATCTAGGACTTAATATATAGTATACGCGTATAATAAAATTAAATAAAAAAAATTAAAAAAAACTGGTTTTCCTAATAACAGGAATAGTTTATAATAATAAAGAACCCACAAGAATAATGTATCCATATAGAAAATGACCAAAATTTATGTACCTACACTTTCGGAGTCAAATTGTAAATGATGTGATAAAACGTATCAAAACGCCCGATCAATTGTCAAACAGTTTGTTGGTCGAAAACCGTCGATGAACAGATAACGCAACTATATAATATACGAGAAGAAAAAAAAATAATACTCGTTTTCTCATGGTATTTTGTGTATAATATATAATAATAATATGCATAAACATATATGGGTATATGTGCATAGATTTAAAGTGTTCGTATTTCAACAATATTTTCTTTTATAATTACAATATATTTTTACAATAGAACAGAATATCAACTTTATATCATCATACGTAGGTCGTAGCTGATTTTTTTTCATTCGCATTACGATAGTTAAACGAATCATGGCACGCCACGCCACCACAAACTACAAAAGACGTTATATGCAAGACGTTAATGCGTGTTTTTGAACTACATGTGTAATTATGTGTAGTTATTATTATTATTTCGTATAGCATCTATGAGCAGCACCAGAAACACTTAAAATATAAAAATATATAACATGTATAAAACGAAAATTTGGTCAACAGTGATAAAACTCAAAAATAAACAAACACATTGATAAATGCAAATATATTATTAACACAAAATAGAGCAGAGGTTCTCCATAATGGTATATGTAGAGGTCATGCTATAGCACCAAATTGTGGTTCTTAATCAATTCCACCGTTTCTTCCTTCACCAAATGGATATCTGCCTTTAAATGCACGAATTGGACATTTAACAGTGATGTGGTTGATCGTCTGGGTTTCATAGCCACAGTCACACGGGGGTACAAAGGTAATTCGCTTCCACGTAGTGTACCCCGAGAAACGTCCTGGACGGCTAAAGAATTACTATCATCGGCTGCTGACTGTTCTTAGAACCTCACAGCAATAATGAGCAGCAACAATACACTATGTGCAGTTGCAGTACAACTACGAAAGATTTATAAGAACATATATATATTAAAAAAATTCCTTCCAGCCCCTATTTTCTACTCTTAAAATCCTATCTATCGGACCGTTCCTTCACTATTCGTCTCAAAGACAGCTACTCAATATGTCACCCTATAAAAGCAGGTATCCCACAAGGAAGCGACATCGCCCCTTTCTTATACTCTGTGTTCATCCATGATATCCCAAAGACATTTTACACATTCATTGGCAAATACGCTGATGATACTCTAATATCGGCATCACATCGCGATCCAGAAATTGCTAGCTTAAAGATCCAAAATCATCTTAATATGATGAATTTATGGGCAGATCGTTGGAAAATAAAGATAAACGAAACCAGATCAATTCACGTAACATTTACTTTACGAAACTCTGAGTGCCCTCAATTTACGCTCAACAACAAAGTCCTACCAACAGCAAATGAAGTTAAGTACTTAGGGCTCACGTTTGACAAACGTCTTACGTGAGGCCCACACCTAAAACTAAAGCGTAAACAAGTTAACTCTGGACTGCACCTCCTTAGACCCCTTTTTAAAATCCAAACTATCCCCAACAAACAAGGTGAAAATATATAAAGTGATAATCCGTCCGGTTTGGCTCTATGGCATTCAGCTATGGAGATCTTCAAAGCCCTCTAACACCAGATTTCTACAAGCTTTTCAATCCATATGCCTACGTATAATAACCTCCTCCCCTTGGTACGTAACAAATAAAAACCTCCACGAAGATTTAAAACTATCTACTTTTAACGATTTAGCCAAATCCCATTATACAAAATTCTTTTCCAAACTACACACTCATTATAATCCTTTAATCCAAAAATTATCCTCTGCAGTACACACTCCCAGAAGATTAAAAAAGCTGTGACCCCGAGATGCTTAATGCATAAGATACAAAAAAATAAAAAAAATAAAACAATTAAATAATACTAAATAATTAACCTAATATAATTTCTTGTCAGGTGGCACTACTGAGGGTCTTCCTATTCCAATATTTTAATGTTATTTAAAAATGTTGTCATCAAACTTACTGATTATTGTAAAAATAGATTGTAAATATATTCTTATAAATAAATATAAAATATAAAAAAAGAATATATATTTTTTTATAAATAAAAAAATGTACAATCCATACATAAATTCTTTGTACATTAAGTATGTTTGATAAGCGGCAAATACAATAACAGTGATTGAATTTGAATTGGCAGATTATACTCGGTGGTAACACCCAACACGTGTATTTATTTTAATATACTAAAGCAAATGGTCCCTGCATAATTGTCTTTCGAATCTACGTCGTGGATTACTGGATAGTGTGTTAATTGATAGTTTAGTGATTAGAGGAGGCATGTTAGTGTATGATATTGAAGTTTGCTATGAAATCTAGAGTAATTAATTTTGGAGATATTATTCAAAGTTTATGATTCGAAAGTGATTCGAATGATTCTTTGTGAAGGTTAATGTTTGTTATGTGTACCAAGGTGTAGAGGAAAGTAAGTGGAGACTGGTGGATTGGAAGGCGGAGGGTTTTGCCCAAAGTTTGATTGCCGTATAAAAGAACATATAACTGCAGCGCATAGAGATTGTACGTATATTAAAAACGTTACGTTTTTTTTTTTTTTTTTAGACGTTTTTAGCAAACGAATGAGTTTTGGAGAAAACCTAAAATATAATAAAACACTCGAAGGTTAATTTTTTTTCATTTTTATATTAATCACTTACGTGTACGACATTATGTTGCGTACAAATGTTTGCTTCATAGACAACGCACAAAGGATAAGGTGTACATATTATATTGTTTACTTCTCCTATACGATGTTCATTATTCAAACTGTATTTGACACTGTCGTTCGAGTTATTTATTGCTCAGTACTTACAAAATATTCATCACACCCGGATTAATCGCTGCAGTAGGTATATTATATGTGGTAGCGTGCACGCATACCCATAGCGGTACGCGTTCCGAACAATATAATATCGCCACTGCGGCGGCGAACGCCACGGTAATACGCGTGTAAAATCAACGGTACACTGCCGTATTATATCATATAAATAGGCTATCATATATACTTAATTATAATAATGATGACAATAAAATTCAATATCTTGTCATCAGCTGTACCTACTGCCCATGTATTGTGATAATAATTATAAAAACGGGCTACGCAATCGGCGGTGCGTAATATAAGCAGCAGCAAATCAATTGTGTATGTAGATACAAGTTACGTCAGCTATATTACCTGGTTAATTATTGCGCGTGATCAAAACGCACGACGAAATTGGTTTTCGAACACGGCTTGATGATGATTATGTTACCCAATAACTACTGTCAAACATCGATTTCCGAAAGATCGACGCACAACAAAGAAATATGACGTATCACATGGGATTTCACTATATTTGTGTTATCGCGATGCAGTCCGCGCGCACTTTCGTAACAATGCGCTTATACACATGCGTGCATATATTATTTGCATGTGTATTATAACACCGATTCCATACCAAGGGAATATTGTCACAAACATTTTATCGCTGACAAAGTTTACCGTAAATGTTTTTAATAATATTATTCGCACATCCAACTTCGTCGCGTATGCATTGTTGCTGACAGAAATTTGTTTCTAGACTTGACTGTTAACATCGAACTAGATAATATGTATATGTAGACATTGTCGGGTACAATAATGTATCTACGCGTCCAGCCCAGTCAAACTTTGTCTTTGATAATGAAGGTAATAATATAATTAATGATAACGATAATCATTCACGTCCCTTGGAGTATAACATCACCCACTTATAAAAATAAATTGGAAAAAAAATAACCCTTGGTATTATAGCACCAAGCTAGATGTAAGCAAAGTGTACTTTGTTTAATGTCGGTAGTATGAACACCGTGCGTTTCCCAACATCAATGGTAAAGCTGCATGACTAGAATTAACAATTTAATTTAATCGTACAACTTATTTGCGTTGTTTTTTCAAAAACATATTCAGCAGTTTTCAGGGTTTTTTCATAACTAATCAACCACTACCGCAAAAAATATACAAACATATATATATATATATATATATAATATTCATGGATACACTGCACTGAAGTGCGATTTTGTAGTGAACGTTCGTGCGAACGGAAAAAAAGGCAATAATATAATATATTAATAATGTGATAATAGAATTATTGTAATTATTTTCCGCCTGCCTGTCGCCGATGATTTTTTGAACGCCTAACTTTGTCAATACATTACCATAAGATACGCTAGCCATGTCTACATAGTATCTTGCTCGTCGTGTATGATATGTATATTCATACTCGTTTTTTCTGTTGCGCAAACATAAGACTTCCGCAAAGTTATTAACCCTGACTCCGATATACCATATATTAATTATGATGATTTGTGTTTGGTGGACAAATCCGACAATAATAGGTCGTTATATACATATTAGATTATACTAGCTGGGTATTGCAGTTTCGTAAAATCAGATTTTTCCGTCCGTTGAACATCGCCTATAATATTAGATATATATAGACTTGCAATCAATGCACGTTCAAACATTTTGTTTAGAATGAAAAAAATGACTGTTATACGTACATCTACAATATTATGTTAATTGCTAAAAATTTCAATCATTTTGATAATACTATAGATGTTTATAGATGTATAAAAACTCCATAAACGCTTACTTACCTTCATCATCTGTTCCAGAAACAATATTCCGTTTTATACTCTTCATCGTATCTTTGAATTATCCTATTTCTTCCTATCAAAAAGATTACTTTTACAAAGTTTAATCTTTCAGCTATGTATAATTATTTGTAATTGTCAAGACAAATATTGTCAAACGCATCATCTGTTTAATACAAAACAAAGAAAAACTTATTACCCCATTTATATGCAATATGCATCGTTATAACAATAACAAAGTGTATGAACCTTTTTTTTCTTTTACAGTAACGTGAAAAAGTTTTTTAAAAAGAAACAAATAACATTATTTATTATACGTATTGAATCTGTAGAATGCACTTGTTGTGAGTGCGTCTCATCGATACGATACGATACACAATAAAATCATAATATAATACACATATAAGAATATATATACATATGTATTATACACAGAAGAATGCAAGGTTACGCGGGTTCGTCAGACGATATTATATCGGCGTGATGTAAACACACGACACATGTATTGTACGTATATGTATATGCATATCTATATTATGCTCATAGAGATTATGGACTTTTAACAACATTATAATCGCGTATCGATTCCCTCCCCCGCTACACGTGTATAATATATGTATAATATAACTACACACATACATTTGCCTTCAGCGTATGGTATTGTTATATGCCGTTGATTTTTTACGATTTTGCTCGGTACGCGTTTACGTCCGCGTCACACACACACACATACGTATAATACGAGGATATCTGTACGGTACGTAATATTATTTTTCTTTCTTCTTCTATATTATATTTTCTTTTATTACATATATTATGTTTTATTTATGTTTTCTTCTCGCGCTGCGGTATTTTTTTTTCTTTTTAATATTTTCCTCGCATACCAAAAAAGATTCACATGCTATACTGGAAAACGAATACTGAAATCGTTATTGCATTACACACATATCTAGGACATTTTCACACACACACACACACACACACACACACACACACACACATACACACACACACACACACACACATACACACACGCACGCACATACTTGAGCACCCGCGCACCACACACAACCACCCGCACTAGACGTATCATTATACGTTCACACGAGACCGATTTCGGCTTTGATGCAGAACGGTGTTTTCTGGCGCAAAATGTTCGAATCATTCAGTGCATGTACCTATATAATATAATATCGTACATTGTTTGTCCAATTGTCAAGACCGTGTGTACGTACATAATATAAACTCGCGGGTCCGACGGCTTTACAGAATTTGATTTTTTCTTTAAAATAAAATAAAATTTCCTAGTGAGTTTCCCGGGGTGAAAATATATTTGTTACCTTGAATTAACAGTTGGCATAACGGCATAATGGCAATCCGTCTTAACTGAGAGAGCACTTTTAAATGTAATAAAACGATGGTACTCGATTATATGTGTTCGATATAGAACACTCAACATATATATATATATATATATATATATATATATATATGTCTATATGTTTGTATCAAATTATATTCGCTTTAAAAAATAATTATTTTCAACCCCGTCAAAGTGTATAGATATAGAACATCCAATGAATAGATATTAAAAAATAATAAAACAATAAAGCAAAGTTAAATACTACCTATAAACTGACTCAAGATTTATGAAGAATCATTATAATCTTCTTCGTCCAATTGCTAACAGTTGGATAATGTGACCACAAAAAGTTTGCTCCTCCCCCTCTGCGGTAGTAAAGTTCAAATGACAAGCTTTAAACATGGCAGTTTTTACTCTCAAAAAATGGGACATACACACACTGATATCAACAGTAAGACCATATGACTTTCACAACACTGATAAAGGTGGATCGATTTAAGACATGTTTAGCACCGCGTTGCTCTTTGATCGTCAATAGAATGCAGCTAAGTCGGTTCTGGTTAAGTTTTGTCACCGAAGCGAAAAAAAGAGAGAAAAACTTGATGGTGTCTTTTCTACGTTGGATTTAGCGATAACACATTCAGTGGAAGTGTGTTGACGGACTACACAGTACACAAAAGCCGGTATGCCGCTATTATTGGTTCCTGGCCAATAAACCGCGAAAAGTGCTATCATACCGAAAGACGATGATCGATAACAAATATTCTCGTAATCAAGTATATTATATAATTCCTAGTGATAGATAAAAAAGGCGTGTGAACGTTGCTTTGAAATTAAGAGTTAAACGGTAGGGATACTCTGACAGTGGAAATTTCTAATTTCTCATGGGTATACGAGTATGTGTTTAGAAAGTGTTAGTTCTGACAAAATAGTGTTCATAACGTAAACATCAAGAAAAAAATATTTTTAAGAACACTTTTGGTGTCTTTAATCAATATTTCGCCGCAAAACGTTTTTTTCAGAAAATCCGAACGCGAGATCTTCGTTAGCATAAATACACAATCGGACCGATAAAATTCGATCACGGTGGACACACAAACCGTGGAAAAGCCTTCGTGACGTGGGATCCTGCAGTAGGTGCATTGCGTTTGGTGCATTATGTTCGGTACATTACTCCGAACTTATAGTACAACAGAGCATGATTACATATATTTTTATTTTAATTAAATTACAAATTACAAATACAAAATTTTAACAATGTAAAGTGAAGTAAAGTAATTGTAAATACATCCATTAAGCAAAGCTTGTGCAAAGGCATATTCACAAAAGTATTTAAAACTATATTACACTATTAATGATTAATTTAAATATAAATTTAATATATTTTTACAAATAAATAAGTAGGTATAAAATAAAATTGTACAAATAAGGAGATAACAAATTTCTAGACAATAGATAGTACATGTAAAAATAAACAGTATAGGTTAATGCTATTTACATAAACATTTTATCTGTTCATAAGTATTAAGAATTCATTTATAGACGGATGTTTTAACTGTTAAACTATTTTGAACAACATTTCTTTTTATTACAACAGACAATGAATTATATAGTATGTAACTATCCAAAATACATATAATGTAATAACTTATGCATAATATACGATAATGAGAAGCGACCGAGGGAATGAAACTCTATCGCGGTGAATCGTACAATCGTAAGTGTAGTTCTTCAAAAGCGTAGTGAAGTTGTTGTCGAGCTTCCGTAGTATATCTACGTATAGTCTGGTCTGCATGTAGTGCTGCACGAGGATAAGTTTAAGCTCGGAAAGTTTTCGGACTGCACGGGTGCGAGGTCGGACCGAATTCATACGTAATATGCATACAATGTGTACACATACGTCGGTAAACCTGCTACGTGCGTATGATATACAGTCCGCCTACGAGAGCGACTCGCACAGGTGGTAGGTCGAAGGCGCAACAACAATATTATTATAATCACTGCGGTATCAAAACAACGGTTGCATACGACGCGCACGCACACACGCGTTTCTCCGTTTCTACGCACTTGGTGTGTATTATAATCGTCGCGTGCACACCAATAAACGTACAATAATACGTAATGATAATACACCTTTATAATGTACGAAGTGTACAAACACACGCACGCGCACACACACACACACACACACACACACACACACACACACACACACACACGCACGCACGCACGCACGTATACAGCTGGCGTTATGATATTATTATTATTATTAAAATTATTATTACAAGAACAAGACGCGTATGTACGACTGTGACTTTACATAACTATATACATATATATATATATATATATATATATACGCGTGTATTATTTTTTTTCCATTTCCTTGAATGGGGTTCCCGCCGTGTGGTACGTGATTTCGTTTCGTATTTTTATGAATGAAACCCATGAGAAAAATAACCATGTCTACCGCCCACTTGCGGTCAGTTCAGAAAAACCTATTTGAAAAATCTCCAGGCGTTATTCCTACCACCGCCGCGCGGCTGCCATATGCGGTATAAACCAGTTCTGGCGGTGCTCATATATGTATATATGTACGTTGTACCCGCGAAACGTGCATTGTTACAGATATAATTTAATACGCGTTATATATATGTGTGTGTGTGAGTGTGTTTTAGTTTATTACGCGTACATGTACGATACAAGTGCCTACACGTACGTTGAGTCTACCCGGGGTGCGCATGTGTACAAACCGCGGACGTCCGTGCTCGAATGTTTGCGAGTGTATGCGTCATTGGCGCACGTACACGGGATACTCAAGTAGTGCTTTCGGCACCCTCAAGTCACACGTCAACATCACCCCATACATAGTTCATTTTAAGCCGTCAATGATCAGACGATAATTTCTGCGAGTATGAGCTATATTATTGCAAGCTGTTTTTGGGTTTGACGGGTTTGTACACACTAATGTCGCTCTGAACTAAATACACTCCGAGATACAAATATGTACAATAATACATTGTCTTATATGACGCATACGATATTATGTCGAAATAATATGCAGACATGAGATGAATATGCCTAAAGATTACAATAAAAAAAAAAAAAACATCGATTAATTTCTCATCGTCTGCATCGTTGTGGCGAGGTTCCCCGTACTACTTATTATTAGGTTTCGCACGTCTCTCATTTCCTTCAATCTCGATTTTCTTTAATTTTGTCACTTGTAATTTATGATTTTATTTCTAAATCGAAATATTTTATATCAGATTTAGGTGCAGGGATGTTGGGCGTTTCCTCGGCAATTAAAATATTCGTTTTAGCACTCCCAAGTTTTTGGCTGAATGGACCTATGTATAGTGTGTTTATGGATGGTAGTGCATGTATACACCTACAATCACAGTTTTCATTTTCGATGAAATTCGCAGGCGAACTGCGAGGTGACGCGCGACGGAAAGAAAACGATTCGTGAATATAATACGTATGTCATGCGATAAAAATTAGAATTGAACTGGAAATATCATACGTCTTGTCTCAGAAATATTTTATACGGCCTAAAATTCGTCACCACGTGATACTACGATACCATAACGTATGTTGTATATATACGACATTATTTAGTGTATTATAAATAATATCGAAACGTATACAAGCGATATCGTTGTATTATTTTGTATAGGTACTTTCAAACCTGTATTTAACATACTTGAAGTTCCTTAAAAAAAAAATCACTTTTAATAGAAACTCGGTTGAAAAGAAATATAATGTATAATCTGTATAATAATAATTATAATTTATAATAATAACTATAGTATCGTAAAACAATAATGTATACAATCCGTAATAATGATTATAATATTGTAGAGTGACAATTTATAAATAATATTAATGGATTTATGGTTTGTAAGTTTAATAGGCACGTCATTATAATCCATGAGTACCGAAAGAAACTGGTTGTCTTGTACTCCGAAACTTCACGTAGATTTCGTTTGATTTTTCGGTGTCCGTCGTCCCTTGTTTTGCGTACGGCAGTTTTAGAGGAACAGAAACGACAGTTAGGTACTGTGCACATACGATTGCGACTTTACCGTCTGATTCCTTCGATACTGCAGCAATAATTCAAACACACTGGACACGGTTTTTGCGTGATATTCAGCCAACAGCGTAGACGTTCCATAATCATCGTTGTGCATATTGAATTGCATCCAAGACGTGTATAATATAATATTATTACGTGCAAAATGCCAAACTCCAGACATCGGGTTAAAACTGATTACTTTCGACATCGTAATATACTTTGTTCACAATATGACCTGTTGGATTTCGGGGACGCTACCCTGCCACGGTGCAGGAAAACATAATCGCATTTGTCCAACTTTTAGTCTTATATTTTAATATACAGCAATCTAATGGCAGATTTTTAACAACAGTTTTTGTTGAAATAATATAATCCAACCAAAATTTATTTGCGTTTCAACTTGGATTTTGAAAGAAAAAAAACGAAAATAAATAAATATTCTAACAACAATGAACTACATATTATTTACCGTATATATTTATAAGATAAATTATTAATTATTGTAACGAAATATTATCCTTCAGCCTACAGATTGCAAAATACCATGTATTATTTTCAACCGATGTTGCCATATGGCATATATATATATATATATATCATATTATAAAGTGGAATAACTTACAAATATATCGACATATCGTAACCAAAATGATTCTATTTCAATCAAAAAGTATAAGTGCGAGAATCGATGTAATGCGGTTGTATGCCAATATTTTTAAACCGCATAAAGCAATTTATTATCCAAACATAATATTATTGACCATTTCCATGATTTCCTTGAAATAATTTTCAAATCCAGATTTTCGGTTGTATAATTGTATTCCACTGAGAAATAACAAATGTTGTTATATAGAGGATTATTATATACGACTGGATGGCAAGAAAACAAAATCATTGAAAACCTCACAATATTCAATCAATTTGAGTGTACAAGTATAATAAACGCAAATAATATAACAACATAATTTATACTGTTTCGCATATTTTTTCCGGTTTATCGATATTTATTGTTAATTATTTAACACTACATGCGTTGCATAAAGTTGTAAATAAAAACAAAGTTTGTGTATAAATATTTTTAATTTTTTTATTAAACTTACTATTTCAAACATGTAATATTATTATATATGTGCATTTCGGTGAATAATTTTCAATTGCAAACCCCTATAGCCTACAGTCTATATTTTTTTGCATTATAATATATGGACATAAATTAGATGCGAAAAAGCAATGCAAAATATTCTGGAATTATTTTCAAACATTTTCCTTCTTAATTATGTAGACTTAGGAGTTAGGACTATCTGCAGTAACAGACTATAATAAGTGTGATTAAAATGGTTATTTTTTTTTATATATATTTTTTATGAATTTAAATAAATTTAAATATATTTTATTAATTTTCTAGTCAACTATATTAATTAATTAATCTGATTTTTTTGTTAAAATTATCAAAAGAACTACCTACTATAAAAGATTATATTTTAAATTTAATGTAATATTAAATATTATTATAAAATAATATTTTTATTTAAAACAATCAATAAGATTTTTCAATAAAAAAAAAAATAAATAAACAAACAAGTTGATATTATTTTATAATATTCATGCTAAGTTAATAGTATTTATGACATTAGCAATTTAACACTTTTTACAAAATACAGGGTGTATTTATAGGGTAGTTATATTGTATTTATGATATTTAGTATTAATTAAATTATATAATTTAAAAAGAATAATGAATATCAATTTATATGTTCTATATGTGTATATAAAAATGTAACGATAGTATACATGTATTATACGTATTGGTGTAAATATAGTTTTCATTCATCAATTTACCCATCTTTGGTTAATTTTCACTTGGGAAATTTTCATCTGAATAAATAAAATTCGTAATACAAAATAATCATGAAGCATTCAAAATTCAATCAAAATTCCGTGTGGCAGGGGGATGCTGAGAAAATGCATCTGACCAAATCCATACATTGCACAACTTTAATGTTAGGAAAAGTATACGGTTAATTCTTTTCATCGATAATCCTGTTTTTTTATATATTTCGACAAAAGGTCATGGCCCATCTCAAATCTGGCCTTGATTATTATTAATAAACTATTTATTATTCTTTCAAGAAAACTTTTGTAACATGTATAACAATGGGGTGTATCTTTTATGGCAATATTTTTTTTATTTTTTTTTTATCAAAAATATAATATATTTGGATAAAATGACATGCAAAATTGATGAATCCTACTTATACTAAATCCAGTATCATTATAGATTCTATATAAATGCGTTTTGCTTACTGATCAAAAAAATAATAAATTCAAATGATAAAGTAAAAATAGAAAAAGAAAAAGTACGGTCCAAGACAATTTGAAAATCGACTTTAAAAGAAATTGTTAATATATAATATGTACAATATAGCTTGGTTAAATTACACTAATAATACCTATACCGAAACGTTTTTGTTTTCTACATTATTTCCGAACTTTAAATATATTTCACTTAAGTATAATATCGTAATATTAAGTAAAACATTAAAACTAAATGTTAACAGCATAATACATGAGGACGGGAAAGGATCGCACGTAGTACAATATAATAAGACACGACACGTCTGCTATAGTATTACCTACTGTTATATGCGTGACTAGATGCATTGGCAAAATACATTTAGGTAATTATACCCTTATTTTCACACCTAAACATTCGGATTCGAATTTTTCGTCAAACCATATAATAATATATCAGCCAAAACGCCCAAAATCCTCCAATATAATAATACAGTAAAACGAAGCCACACAAACTTTAATATATTGTATTAATGGGACGTCGTGTTTCACGAATCGTTATTATCTACACCCAAATAATTTGGATATACGCATATATAAATTATAAATAAAACGCATGTATATACTTTTCATGGAGTTTAGAGTTAAAATATTCGTGTACACCGAAAATTATCGGAAAAGTAATCAAGAAAAACACATTTATTAATATTGCATTTTTACTTTTTCAATTAGGTAGTCAAAATGCCCGAAACATTGTTTTTGAAATTTAAAATATTTTTGATATGTGATAGGTATTCTATATCAACCGGACAAAATATGGTATACACAAGCAAACATCCTAAATATTGAGCAATATATATTCGTATAAAAGTGTATGGTAAAACACTTTAATGTATTAAATGACACTTGTTGCATTTCAATTGATCACCAAAGATTCGCGCCGCAGAGGGGAAAAATATACACTCTTGAATCATTTAGACGGCATAACTGTGGTGATTTATCAACGAAATCGAATACCGCTATAAACGTTCACTGCATCTGCGTAAATCAGAAAAATTGCATTTCAAACGCATACTGTGCGCGCATGATGCGGTTTAATCGATCGAGATAACTCGATTCTTCGATAAACTTAGTAATTTTTCACGTAGATATGTATATCCATAATGTAAACATAACAGAAACATAATAATCCCCGGAATTCGTCGTCCGTCTTAAAAATATAATAATGTACTCTTGTTTTTCACTTCTAAACAGATTGTACATGTACGCGATACATATACATCACTCGATTTACACGTGTTGTTAATCATAATATAATATCTGTGCGTTTTTCCCTTATTGTCTTTTCGTTTGGCTAAAACAATGGAACTGCCATATGTACACGCGGTCGGACAAGCCGCATATATTATAATAATGCACTCGACTCCGAGGACTAATTTATTGTGTAATCGGGCGCGCACACTTAAATTAGTCGTAGGTACGTATATACTTATTTGAAACTGTAGTACATTTATCTTGTAATACGATCATTTTCCGCTATTATACACGTGCGAATAAAGTGACGTTTATGTTGTTCCCCTCCGAGATATTCTTGAAATTTTTTCGCAAATAATAATTAGCACGTATATAATTTGCATGAGTTTGTTTAACAGCTTTCGGAATTCGTTTGGCATTATTACTCAGCACATAGCAGAAATAATATATAATAATGGACATAATAATATATAACATATACGTCTGTTGACCCTCATCCTAGTAAAAATATTTTTTTTTTCTTAGGCTTTTACGCGTATATATTATATATACTTACAGTTACCACTGTACGTGAGCCAATACGCGAATGTAATATGCACGCACTCAACAATCATAATTATACATATATACAGTGGCTTACGCAGGGGTAGGGTTTTAGAGTTTTAACCCCCCCCCCCTCTTCCCCGAAATTTCTTTCTCATCTCAAAATTCTTGATCTTCATGAAACGTATTCATCTTTTATTAATAAAAGTAATATAATGACTGCTGAAGAATTCAAATTATGGTATACATTTGTGGAAAAAAAATTGAATTAATCCAAAATGTCCTATAGATGCTCTTAATAAACATGTGGTAAAATATTCTTTCTAACTATTATTTATTGTTAAAAATATAAGTAACATTGCCCATTACCACATCATCTAAACAAAGATCTTTCTCTACATTACGTCGTTTAAAAACATAAATTCGTAATACAATAAGTGAGTCGTGATTGAATGGGTTAGGATTACAAAACATCCATACAGATATAAGTGTACTACCTAAAGAGGTCCTAAATTACTTGGTTAAATATTCTAATCGTAGATTAAGTTTAAGACTGAATCTATAATTTAATATAAATTACATATAAAAGTATAAATAAATATAATTCATGAATATTGTCACTTATTTTATTATTTTGTATATAGTATATAATATTTTATAAATACTAATTAATAATTATTATTTAATGTTTTATATTATTTTTAGAATTAAGAGGATTAAATACATAAATTTTAATTTTGAATAAAAATAAATAAATAAATAAATAAATAAATAAATAAATAAATTTTGAAAGAATCATTTTGTGTTATATAACGTTGGTGATATTTATTAGTTCAGCTATTAGTGATGACGGGGGTGTGGGGGGCAAAATCCCCCACGAGTCACTGGTCAACCTATATTAAAAACCCTAACCGAACTAAAATCTTGCGTACGCCACTGCATATATATATACTATTAGAAATAACGTTTATTTGGTGCAATAAAAACCGGTGCAAGTGCGATTAAACGGAGAGTTGGAAATAATTTTAACGATTCAACTCGATCTCGAGGAGCTGCTGCAATGAAATCAGACACACGCACACACATGTACATATTTTATAAATTATCCTGTACATGCGAATGCGCGAGCCTCCTCCGTGTTATAAACATTCCAAATGAAATGCAGTTGCGTATAACTTTATATAATATGAACTGCAATATAAGTATGTATAGGTACACGTGTTACAAAATACACGTACCTACTTCTACGTATTATTGTATGTATGAAAAATATAATCGTGTACACCGCGATTTTACATATTTACAACGAAAATAACGTTTTACATACGTTATAAACGCGCGCGTACACGTTGTTTCAGAAATCAAATAACTCATATTTGTAACTCACAATACTCGTGTGCAAGCGAAAAAAAAAAAAATAAAAACAAAAAAATTCCTATAGTTTCATGGTCATCGATATTGCTGCGCGCGTGCACACACCAACATACGCCACGCGATTTACTCTTTCCCGTTATATTATATACCTATTATATGAAAATAAATAAATACTCAATAATAATTATACACGCACATTTTAAAGTTTATCCCGTACATATATTATAATATCTTCACGCGCGTCCAGTGTTTTTCTCCGAAACTCAAACGTGACGTATTATTATTATTTTTTTATCGTCATTATAGTATTATTATTATTTTCCTCTTCTGCGGCGGTAATGTAATATTTCTTTGTTTGGAAAGCGTTCACTGAATGTCAACGGTATGCATTATAGTAATATAATGACGAGTACGAATCATTATGATTATGGAAATTAGGAAGGCGGTCCGCTTTTTAGGTGGTCGGACTAATGGTGGATTTTTTTTTTTTTATTAATTCTTAAGCGTTCTACAGGTAGCCAACAATATTGTTGCGGAAATGGAAACGTCTATATAATTTTAAGTGAAAGATAAAACCAATACACTATACGGCATTAATCATTATAATTGTTATTATTAACTACAAATTGTCAACGGACTAATGGAAAAGCAGGTACAAACATTTGGAAGAAACCATTAATCCTCGAGAGAGCCGTGGCTGCCGTGTACGCGATACATATATATATATATGTGAGTGCGCGTGCGAGAGGAGGCTTCTATAATACTATAAATTACATTATATATTGCTCAAAAAAAAAAATAAATAAATAACAATAATAATAATAAACAAATAATATTACTTTTGGTCGTTAACAAATGTCAAAACGGTTATATTATAGGTTGCGACTGTTGTTAGTGTTTATAAACCATTTCGAAACGTGCGTAACGTCTTGTATACATATATATATATATACGTTTATATATAGAAAAATGTATTATACACTGCGGCCCGGTATAAGTAAATCATAATTATTGTCTTAAAAATATTTATTTATTTTTTTTGTATCCCCTCATCTACAATTGACACGTTGTACAAGATTTTTTTAAGTGCGTCAGCTGTGCGCCTGCAAGTCACTAGGTACTAAACGGCTTCTATACACATTATAGTATAGCAAAATATGTAACAGTCACAATAATAGTAATAACAATAATAATGTAAGAAATGAAAAACTTGTTTCGCACCAAAGGGCTTACGGGACGGAATCGATTTTCGAAACAACGCAACGGCGGCGGCGTTTCCAGTGCAACATGCTATCTACGAAAACCACGAGCAGAAAAAAGTGTACGGGTAAAAAATTTCGAGAAAAAAAATCGGGATGAATATATACTAATCAAACGATCGTGAAACCCGTCGCGCGACTTGCCAAGCGTTCGTTAACGTTTCAATATTCCCGTTGGCAGCGGTCCGCGGTATATCATACTACGTATACGCGGTGATGCCGTAATAGTTATTTACTGGCGCGTCTATTAAGAAATCGGACAAACGGTTATCTTTTTTTCTTCGTCCTTCTCCGATATTTTTACCATCGTCGTCCGCGCATAATATTATAATATTATTGTCGCTGTTATCACGCCCATATAATATAATATTTATACGATCCGTAAATCGCATTCGCCCGAACCGCACGCATATTTTGTCAATGTGTAGTATTTCAGACGTCGTCGTCGTACACAAGTGCGTATCGTACTCACCCACCTCGCGAATAGCGCGCGCATGCAGTTTATCCCGGGGGTGTTTTACGTGTATATATATATTTGTAAATATATGTATATTATATTATATACCTACGCAGACGGTGCGCGCGCGCGTATTATAATATCGTATATACACATAATATATAATGTGTGTTATATATATTATACACGCGAATATATACAGCGATAAGCCGCGGCCATTAATAGGCGACGATTCGTGCATGCATAATGCAAATATATATATTATATATAAATAATATATATATATATATATATATATACATATACAAACTCGCGGGTATATTTTATGTATGTACATATTACGTGTGTAATATTATGTATAATGATCGGCGACGCGTATAAGGATTTTTCGTGGGCACCCGTTAGGTAAAGGCGTTTTCCAGGGTTATACACTCATTCTCTTCTCTTCTCTCTCTCTCTCTCTCTTTTTCTCTCTCTTTCTCTCTCTATCTTTCTCCGTCACAGCAGTATTCGACATTTATATTTATGCTTAAATGTACGGTATAATGTGGAGCACGTCCGGAGAAAATTTCGCAATCAAACATCACACAAATAAAACTGGTTTCCCGCCCGGTCTCAGCCTTCCGGGTGTCTAATACACGAACACACACACACACATACACACACACCTATATACACACACACACGTACGCAGAAAAGTATCTCTAAGGTAATAATAATATTTCAGAGCAGTTCTTGTTTCATCATCTGGAGCAAGTCCACCACCTTCTCTGCCGCCGCCGCCGCCGCCATCGTGTATATTTCATGTTCGCTTACACGCGTGCGCCCGAGTGTGTAGAGGTACACACACACTCACACACACACACAAAGTATATTATTTTGATTACGATCTTGAATGTTTCCTGGCAAAGCGACATGTACGTACGCAGACATATATGCTGTTGCAGTCGCGATGATTTACGTAATACAAGTTAACAGAAATATAGACACGTTCCACATACATGTATATATAAGCGCGGTACAACGGGTGTGTATTTAGTTGTGATATTATATTATTATAATTATTACTTAGCCGTAAGCCGTATATGAAAAACAAACGTCATAACCAGAATTAAGATGTTGTTGACTTTTGCATTTTTCCTTTCCTTTGATCCTATATACTATGTCAATGCTATCTTATCTAATAATTTGTTACAAATATCCTTCACAATAACTGTATACATGTACCTATAGCTTAATATAAATAATATACTCGTATAATATACGACTATTATCATTTCGAGATTTTGAAGAAAAAAGCAGCAGCAACGTTCGGTCCGCGAAACGGTATACCGCATAATATATAATATAGCTATGTGTGTACCGCTGAAAATAAAAGGGGTGCATTCCCCTTTGTACGCGTACTTGTGTACTATTATTTATTATTATTATTATTATTATTTTGTTTCCCTTTCAATATTCCGTTACCGGACAATGAGGCGGCAAAAGATATTCCCTCGGTGGGACGAGTCTTTTACGGTTCTCACGGTGTCTTTGGGTCGTTATATCCGTTTCTATATACATAACGACTTCGCACGTATAATGTGCAGCACACCACCGGTATAACCCCTGCGCCAACGTTGAACCCGCGTTCACATTATGCAGCTTGTCGAAGATAAATATGCTATTAAAAAAAAAATAATAATGAAAAGAGAAAAAGAATAAAAAACGTCGTAGGTATATACGCGTACGCACTAAACGAACGTTGCAAAATCAAATTCCCGAACACCGCGCACTGTTGCTCTTATAATGTTTTAAACGCGTTTTCATATACGGTCATGGGATTATTTTCTTACGCACCACGTATACAGTGACCCAGGAGCAGCAGCATCGTCATAATTTACCCGCACTCACCCTTTGACGTAGACAGACAATTTTGTGTCCAACGGACCTCAACCCCACGCCCTGCAGCCGTTTTATCATCGCGTAACAGAAACTTTGAACCGCGGCTCGACACGTCCCATAAGTGCGTACTACGTGTACGGTCGAACGAAGCAGAAAAAATACGTCGTCCACGTGTTGTTAATATTATATATTACTAGGTCTCGGATCTTACGCATTTGCATATTTTTTTTGGGATATTACGCGATGCTTTTCAAGCTACAAATATGTTTCAAGTACTTCGCCATCTAACCACAATAATTTATTGGGTCATTTTTTTTTTTTGCTTTTTTTGCATTTTTAGCGGATTTTATAATTTTTAGGGCATTTGTTGACGGTTTTAATGCTTTTTTTAAATTTTTTAGGACATTTTTGAATATAATAATATTATATCAGCGGTTCCCAAACTTTTTACGAGCCGGTGCCTTTTTTTGGACCAATTTTAATCACAGTGCCTCACGTGAGTGTCATAAAAATAACTTGCAATATGGCACTGGTTCATCTAACTCTAGTTTTTTTTCTTCATGTGGGCCGTGGTGTCCCTCGAATAGGCTCGTGGCGCCCTTGGCGCACCGCGGTGCACAATTTAGGTACCATTGCACTGTATCAACATGTTCAAACAATTATCATATTAGGTGTTTATAAATTTAATAAAAACGGATGGGCCTCCCTCTGTTGAACAGTATGGGGTGGATTGAACCTCATAGGATAGGTCATTACAATGGATTTGTTAAATTCGAATGCAGTGATAAGTATCATTGTATACGAAAAACGATTCTGAACGGAGATGATATTATATTAGTCTAGAATAGGTATATTATATAATATATTATGTTATATTTAAATTGAAATATTATGTCAGTGTTTGATTTCCAAACGCTTATAAAAAATAATTGTGCCTATGTAGTTCAATAATTTTTGAATGAAAATAAGAACAACTTCTGTGGAATCTTCTATTCAATTTTCAAGTATTTTTTCCCAGACAATTTTTTTTTTATCGACCAGTATAAATAAAAATTTAAGAAAAATCGAATATTTTGAATTATATCAATTTTGAACCTAAGTCCAAATACAACAATTTTATGAATTTTTAACCACAAAATAACTTGAAATATATCGCGATTTATTGGCTTATAAAAAATATTAACGAATTAGTAAAAAACGATTTTCAATTATTTTTAATTTCGATAATAATATAACTTAGAATAAACCTTGTATTAAATTTTCAAGAGTTTTTGGACAGCCAAATTGTTGATATTTCGATGTTTCAAAAAATGTCAAAATATTTCGAAAATGTTATCATGTATAAAAAACGCTAATATAAACATTTGGTAAACATTTCAAATATTTCGTTTTTTGTTTTTTACTTAGAACATTTAAAAAAATTTATTTTGTCAAAACGTGGTTTTACGTAAAAATTGCTGTTTTCCCGTAATTTTTTTATGGATTTTCCCGACGTATTTAAAAATAATTAAAAATATTTAATTTTTGACATGCACAAATACCATCTACATTCACTTTGCTTTCAGAAAATATGCTTTATAAAGAAATCTAAGCATTTTTATTGTCCCAAAACATGATGAGATAAATAAAAAAAAAAAAACACACATCATTGGAAAACTCCGTTCAGATACTAAAATATATAAATAAATTATGTATAATACGTACGTTCATACACCTATTACTATGCACGTGCACATAACAATTATTCAATTTGTATACTGCACGTATGCATATCACATTTTAGTATACATATAATATAGATACATGTGTTTCATCGCATTGTTTATTTTTTTTCCTCAACTCATTAAAGCGTGCAACATTTGTCCGGACTACCGGAATCGTAAACAATTGCTTTTTCTTTCAATCATACCGAGATGCGCATCCATCATGCGTGCTATTCTATAAATAATAATACGTGCGTCATTATGATTGTTATTAATAATATTACCTATATTAATTTGACAGATTGTGCCGGAGGAAGTGGACTCTTAAATATTCAAACTGACATATTACATGTTCATATACATATTATACTGATGATTGTTAAGATTACGTAGACGAGTAAAATATTCAGAACGAAACGCCTTAACTTCTTTACGCAAACGTGATTAAGTGTTATTACATAATGTTGTATAAAAAATATTGAAATGCCGTTTACTATTCGTTCATCGGTGCAAGTTAATATCATCAACACACCCCGAACGCACATAATCGTGTGCGGCGTGCACCGAGCTTTTATTAGGAACACTGGAATGAATCGCACGCGTATTATAATAATATATAAAGTTCAATCGTGGTCTGATAACGACCAATTCGGTCCACGTTTCCAGATGATTTTGCTGCTGCGCCCATGATTTATTAGCTATTGAAAATTCACGCATTACCGGACCCAGGCCCAAAATGTGTATGATATTATGTATATTCGATGTTCTCGGTGCATCGTGTATAACGAGTTTCGGGCTACTGATCTGAGTATACAAGCCGCACGTGATGTATTTACGAAGGGCGAGCCCGTCGGTGTGGGTGTGTTCGAGGTGCAGCAACGGTTTAATTTAATAATAATTATAGTTAAACGAGCGCAAAACATCTCTCGAAACCTCCCGGCCAATATCATCGTGCGTGCATTCGAATTCAATTAAGCGTATGATATTTAAATTTTCGTTTTCGGTAAGTACTGGTAATGCATGTACATAAATCACACATACAATATATATATTTACAATCGTCGTGATCGTATTACTATCATTATATTGTACACACGATGATAATACGGATCCGCCGTTCGTTGGGTAAGAATTTATATATGTGATAGAATTCTCCGTTTTTCCATTTTTATTACCGCTGTGCACATTAGCGCATACAATAAGTTGGTATAAATGATCATTAACTTAATATTATCATAATAATATGAGGAATTATAGGATTCAAAGGTCGTGGGTCCTGTAGAAATTGTGTATTTTTTTCTTCGAATTGGCGATATGCATTTTAAATTTCAATATTTTACACTTTACTACCGCGGTATAGATCAGCCACGGTTGATACAGAATTAAATCCGTTGACAATATTTAAGGTTTACCGTGTTGTGAGTCATATGATTGCATTACGTTGTTAGTGCTCCAGTCGTTTTCTTCTGCTACCATCACTGATATGTTGCACTGCGTATGGGTAATAAATATGCGCAACAGACTCACACGTGCACGTGGTATACAATATAGATTTCAAAATCGATATTATAATATATACAGTGTCTGTTATAGATTTAGTGACGGGAAATGTGGGCTAAACCGGCATCACCCCAAGCCGTGTAGCCGAAAATCAATAATTTATGTTTTAATCGATTTAATAACTTTTATTTACAAATCTGAACGTTTTCACGCGTGTAAATGAATAATAATATCATTTAACTATCAAACATTTCTACTGTTATCAGTGCTATCACTTTTGGTGTACACAATTAATTACGTGTCGCCAGTAATATATGCAGACACAGCAGATGACAATATGTCCGTCAAGTTGGCACGAGCAAATTAATTATGCTAGACAAAAAAAAAAAACATATCAAAATTACTTCTTTTTGGATTATAGGCCCCCAAGTTTTTGCCATTTGACAAACGGAACGATTAAACGATATCTCGTCAAATGTCATGTAGGTAACTATGTCAACCGTGCTGAGACCTTTGCAGAGGTGATATCGGATTGCAATACAATAACTGTTTGTTTTATATTAAGTTTGATCGTTATCAATATTTTGTTTACTTGATCCTTCGTCATAATCAATGCAAATTGTATACAGATTATAAATTATATATACATGTTATTTATCGCTCTTTTTTACCCTCCTATATATTATTCTATTTTATACTTGGACAATATTTGCGTACGAATGAACGATGGTGTAATGATTAATGATCACGTTCTCCAATACGGTCATCCAAGTGTTTCTCGATTTTTTTCCGGCGAATCGGGTAATCGCGACACGTGTGTAATCGGCGACCGAAGTCTCATAATAACTGCGTGGTCGACCATCAGTGCCGAACGAAGATTAGTGTACATTTCGTCGACTATAGAGAATCGGACGGCGATCGGAAAACATGTACACATGGATTCAATGACGATGAGGATGCATAGATGCTTCGTAGAAAATAAGGGAGAAGAATGCAGGACGTTTAAAAAAAAAAAAAAATATCATCGTCGGTCGAAAAACGTATAATCAAAAGAAATAGCCCGGGTCGATGCGTTCAAGATCGGACGAGAAACGTTATAAAATCAACGAAGGAAAAAATAACCGTTCGGTATATAATTTTAAAAAACGAAAAATGCAAATTGCCATCGCATCCCCTGGCCACGTGAACGCGAGCAAGTTGGTATACATAGTAATACATAGCAATATAGTATGCAGGTTAACTCCTGTATGCATTTATTAATATATGAGTGTACGTTGATCGGCCCGCGGCAAAAGAATGATCATCGATTATCGTGTAAGCGCCACCACCGCCGCCGCACCGGTCCGATTACGATCGCAGCGCAACGGTCATTTTTCTCGTCTTGATCTCCTGCTGCGTTTACCTTAAGACTGTGTCACCTGTCCTGCCGCCACCGTCTTCGCCGGCTGTGTACAGGTAGTTATCGCGACGACGACTAATGAGTTTCCAAAAATAAAAACAATAACGTTTTATATCCCGTGATAAAATAATACATATTATTATTATTATTATTATTATTATTGTATAGAAGAAATGTGCACATAAATAATAAATATAATATTATACAACCGCAACGAGACGGCCGGTTTTGAGGGTATAAAGACGAAATCGTCGCCGGAACAGCAGCTACAACTGTACATCACTGTAGGGCAGGCTACTATGTGTGTACACTCTGTATACTCAAACTGAAGATAAATAATATTATAATATATATAACCGCAGCAGAGAACGACATTTGGGATTTTTTTTTTCCTATCAAAACATGCTACCAAAAATAAAAAAAAAAACAATAATAAATGTTTTTTAAACGTTTTAATTGTACCGGAGAAAAATAAATATTTATTATGTTCTTTATATAAAAGGTCTAACTATTGTATGTATCAAACAATAATACGCATATTATACTGCAATATTCGAAATACTGAAAATATTATAGCAGTTGTCTATACTTTTGGGTTCGGGTGCATAAGTAAATATAATGGAGTATATACATAAAACGTTATTTTTACTGGACTTTGTAAACAGTATAAATTAGCATTTGATGCAGTGGTTTAAATGATAATATAAAATGGTTGAGCACGGAGCCGGCACACATGTTTATAAGTTTATAAAAGGACAGCATTATTATGCCAGTTTAAATGAGTTATGTATATTAGAGACCATCGTATAGTTTTTTGGATGGTTTTTTTTTTCCTGTTAATTTATTTAAATTTAACCCGGTCCATTTCATTCGATTTCCATATAAAACATATATTATCAGAAAACGAATTTTGAATTGACATTTTTAAATACGAAATTATAATATCCTAATGGTATTCAAATAACTCTATAACGTATATAACCAGGCGTATAGTCCGTCGCGCGCGCCGTCCGGAGAGAATGTCTTTATTACGCGTTAACGAGCACATTATAATGTAACTTGCAATGATTTAAAAACGCTAATGAAACAGGTAACTGCTCCAACAGTCGATTATTACTTCGGTGGCCGAATGTCTCCCGTATAATCAGTCCCGTTTGAATACAACTTTTAGACATATATGCGTCAATATACACGACACATTATAAGTTACTTAACACAAAAATAATATTTGAATACGCGCGTAATAACTACGCATATGTGATTTTTCACGCAATCGTGTTTCCGAGCGAATATATGATAATAAAATAGAATTTTATTAATAAAATTTGACGTTAAAAAAAAAAAAAGCCTTAATCCTTAACATCAAAAATATTTGTTAATCCTTACACCACGCTTATTCCTATACGCACGGAATGATACTATTTGTCACGGCGTGATACGTGTTGTACTCACTTTTTCTGTTGACAACTCTACGGGTAACATAATATTATGAATATACTCAGTACTCTCTTCGTAATTTTGAAAAAATTCAACTGGTACTATACATCACATTAACGCGGACAAACATGAAGACAATGAAGACAAATGAACTCGGTGCAATGTGTACGAAAAGTAACAAAACCAAAATATATAAAATTCTTTTCCGTTTTTACAACCACCATCAATTATGAACACTCGCCGCGGACATAATTGGATGACACGTTATTCAATAATCCGCGATCTGGTTTGAAACTTGACAAATATGTCTAAGCGGATGAGTATAATCGCGACAATCAGTTTGATGCCAATCGTTTTTATATCGCTGTTTAACGACGACATTATACCCATACGCGGTGATGAAATGGACGACGGGATCATAAAAGTGTCGAACCAAAATTATATTAAACTAGACAGCTCTCTAGTCACAAGTCTTGTAACTTACATCATTGTCGGGAAATATAAATCTTCGGGTTCGGGATTAATGTTGTATTATTTAGAAAACGACTGGTCCCAATTAACTGAAACCGAACACGCACAAGAGCGCACATTATACCAGTAATTATAATAACCGTGGTTACCATCATGCAGGTTACCGTTTGACCATGTAATGTTCGGACCGAGAGTAATATTTTCCGACTACAACACGCGGATATATGTATATATATACGTATGCATGGTCTACATAATATTACACGTACATGTATATTTAATATCGTTTCTGTAGGTCGGCGTAACGCGTGCGTATATATTATACACAAATGTATAATAATATAATTGAAACCGGTCCCGTTCCGAGTGTCCGTGATGAATTGCATCGTTACGGATTTTGAGGTTTTTTTTTTCTCTCTCGAACGTCGTCGTCTACTAGGTGGTGCCACCACTCGGGGGTCGACTGCAATACGACGGACATATGCGCGCATATACATACGTAATTAAACGAGATGATAACCGGCCGTAATGGCCCCCGTGTCCCGTGTACGCAAAATATTCATTAATCGTACCGCGGTCCGATGAACGTTATATGCGTACACAAGCATAATATATACATATATATATATATGCACGCGGTTCGACTGTATACCATTGTATAACACTAATTAATCGTTTACATTTGGACGTATATCTGTGTATAAATGTACGGGTGCTGCAGTGTATCTATAGGTATATATGTACCTACAACTGTATAATATGTACAACGGCTGAGTTGAACGAAAAACGTCCGGCACAAACAAACATGTCCACAAATCCTGCGTCGCACTGTGCTGCGCTATAATAATATTATGAACAACGCGCGTGTACGTTAGCATTTTTATCCATGTCTGTATATATATATATATAGCTTATAATGTAACACATAATATATACGTGTAGGTATATGATGTGTACGACGAATAGCCGCGGTGAATTTGATGATAAAGAAAGACTATTATAGAGACAGAGAGTGAGAGAGATAGATCGTCTGGTAAAAATATGACGAGCGGAATAGAACTTTGAACCCTTGAACGCACGCCCGCACGAACATACACATGCACATATTTTGAGTTGCAATCGGGTGAATGGACAAAAACGGAGAGAATCCCACCGGGTGACAGAGTTCGAGACCGAGAAATGACGATTTATACCACGCGAACCAATAAACAAACGGTACCTATATTCTGGTACAAACCGATGATCATCTGATCATGTCGAAGAACGCATATTCGTCGTAATACTTAGCTTTTGACGTTTCTGAGTTCATGCCACGTGAAATGTTCTAAATTTGGTTTTCATAAATGCGTATCATTTTCAAGAGTAACAACAGTTGTCAGTGTCAACATCGGGAGGATATATTCATACGGACAGGAATTATTTTGGGCTTGAAAACAATAAGGTATGTATAGTTATGTATAAATTGTTCTGCGATAAAAAAAAATGTATAAACATATAACCAAACAAAATTTATATTCGCGGTATCATAGATGTGAGTACGACACAAGACACCTGTCTGGGCACAATTTGTTCAGAGGTGCAGGTGAATTCTGAAAATCACCTAGGAACGTCGATTTGTCTAAACGATTTAGTAGCTAAACTACCTCCATATGTTTGATTTGTATGTTTTACGTATTCTGAAGGAAAAGCACGCGTGAAAATCACGTAGGTTATATTACACAACGATTTTATAATAAAATCCGTATAAGAGTTGTAACGTCGCCTGATCGTTGAATACGTATATTACACCCATCGAATATGTATAAGTCTACACATTGGTATGTTACATGTACGTATATGTACAAATACCTATAATGTTTACTGATTCTTATGAAATCGACGAGTGATGTACCAAACACCAACTATATATACAGCATACATGGTGTACCTGATTCCCGAAACCCGAGACCCGAGATTCGGATATCAGTCGTATAAAAATATAAAAAAGTTCAAACAGAACACGTTATGGTACAATGACAAAGCAATAAATATATATATATATATATAATATATGCTGACTTGAGGTAAAAATATTATGTGTACAATTTTATCACGCACATATACGCATCATTTGATTTATATCGAATAAATAAGTTATATTTATATTTCTATGTTAATTGTTTTACGTTTATTCTGCCACTGCAGATTTCTCTACGCACCCTCATTCATAATATTCAATACGCCTTTATACCTAATAAATAATAATATTATCCTATGCCAAAATCCGAATCATCCGTGCAATTATATTATGTACTTTGCTAGCTCATTTTAAGGACAAAAATTGACAATAGTTTTCACGCGTCACTTTATCCAACAATACCGTTGATTTTTTTGTAATACATATCTAGTAGGAGGAATACCCGTGTGGTGTATACACACATATGTATGCGTCGCGAAAGTAGGCCTCGTCCTCGTAGTCATAATAATTGTCGTCGTCTTCTTCTTCTTCTTATTTCTCACTCGTATTATTATTATTATTATTATTATATGTCGACGCGATGGCGGCGCATTCCTCCACGGGGGCCGAGTGAATTTCCAAGACGTATATATACGCGCTGCCGGCAGAAGAACTCGCCGCCGATTACCGGTTTTACCGTACGTAATAAAACGCGCGCGAAACGGCGACGGCGGTCTTCTTGACTTGCTCGGATCCGACACACACTTACCCACTCGCTCATGAACTTGCTCTCTCTTTTTCTGTCTATCAAACGCGGGTAAATCCAAGACGAAAAGCGCATGCTGCGGCTGGCAAGGGAATAAAATTGCCGTCGTCGGCGTGCCCTGGGGCCCCCGAAGTAACTGGATCGACGATAATAGTAATTATTACATCGTTGATATGTGTACACGTGTGAGTGTGTATATGTCTATAACTTCCGACAATCGGTGCTCGTCGCATCGTCCGAATACGATACACATTCCGTACAGCATATTTAAGTGATTTCGCTTTTCCCCCGGTGATATGTCAAATTTGTGCCTGTACAACATAATGTATAGGGGCAGAAAATACACTGATGTGTATTATGAAAAGTTAGATTAACAAAGTATGATCAACAATATAGTGGCCGTAATCATTTATATTACAGAAACGTAAATGTATTAAATCTTCTGCAAGATAAGTGTGCACCTGATAAAAAGTTAAATGTCGATGAGACGACGAGGCGAAGAAACTCGGGAAATCGACTGCGATGTACATCTTAGAACGAATAATCCCATCGGTGTATGGACGTACTTACCGCAATATTTTCATTATTAATTTCAGGCATGTTTCTTTTTCAGACATCTTTTGCAAACGCAATTTTTAGGTATACGCTCGAAATGTCGTCTTTCTATCCGATTTCCACCACTATTTATAAGTCTAATATAATGATGATTGCGATCAATAGAAAACATTTCAAATTCAACTAAAAGGATTATTGTCATACGATGGCGAATACCGTCGTCACTGTAGGCATAGCGCAATAACATGATATTTTTTTTTCATGTTTATATACTATTCGAGCAATGTTCTACAATACATAATCGAACCTTTATGAGATCGATACCTAGTAAAACCGACAAAAAAAAAAAAGCGACTTATTCGACACGCACATTAATATCCTTTTTCCAAACTTTTATACACGCCTACAATTCTGCATATGAATAGATAACGAAAGCGTGTCTATGAAATTCAATGCATTTTTGATTTAGTCCTAATAATAGTGTATAACCCTACATAGGGTAAAACGATAAAGTCAACTCACCATACCTCGTTTGTTCACCATTAATAAGTAAGCAAAACTTGTGAATACATTATAGTGCGGTCGACAGCAAATAGTACAGCGTCCTTAAGCAATTTAAAAGTGTTGTACAACGTTATCGAAATCAGTAAAGCTTCTATAAGTTCCATGTTTTCGCATAACTTATAACTACTAAGGCTGTAGACGTTTTCATCAATACCAAAAGGTTTGATGACATTTTTGTTACACGTGCATTCCCCATCATGGAGATAGCTGAATAATAATGATATATATAATATAAAGGGAAACAATACATATGATTATATATTGTACTGGAATACTAATGTAATTGCAATTATCACAACCACTATTATAGATACACTACGTTTTCTTTTATTTTTTTTTCATAACATGGGTAAAACCGTAAAACCCTAAAAGAACCTTAATTTTATTTATCTTTTAGAAACAATAGGAAAACACTTTTACATACAGTTTGTTATCTCTGCCGGTATCCATACGCTACGTGTATACCAGTTGGTAGACCACTACCGCTGTATTCGTATTATAAGGCATTTTTCGAATTTTTTTTTTTAGGGAGGTTTGGGCATCATGGCCATTAAATTCAACGATTATTTTTATGAAAACCCAATTATATGTTATGATTTGGGAGGGGGTGGTAGCGGCATCTTTTCACCGGACGGCTGTGCCGCCCGGATTCGAACCGTTGACTGTACGATTATGCCGCTAGGCTATGTTTAACACTTATTTTTCGACTTATACACACACTATTGTTACACCACGATAACAGCTACTTACAAAAAGTTGAACTACAGACGACCACACGCATCAATGGTTCATTATAAATATACGATTTATTATAAATTTACGATTTAGTCAGCGATCACTGCAAATATCAAAATTAATGTAAATTAGAGGTTCCCTTAAACTCAACCGATCACGGTTAACAAATGACTCTGTTACTGAAATTGAACAGTTTGCTACCAGTTTTGATAATCTCTTATATATAGTATATTAATATTATCGTTTCATAAATATTGTAATATATAGGTATACATAGTTGTAAATATTTATGCGTATATATATCAGTGCAGCCATTAGACGTTTTGACCAATTTTCAATGTTAAAGTCCATTATTGTATCTACAAAGAATAAATAAAATCGATTAATCTATATATAAATCTACATATTAATCTAATTTTTGGTACATGTATAGTATACGTCTTAATGTACATGTCCACGCAACCACAGTACCAATAGTCATATCTAAAATTTGTTTGGTCGTTATCACTAAATATATATTATATTGATTACTTTTCATTCAGCAAAAAAAATTTATATCTTTTACACGTATTGGGCAAGGTTTGTTGATTGACGTTTGAACGCGTGCTCTGGAAGCACCGTATAATATATGTACGCGATGAACGTTCGTCAATATAATATCTTACATCTAAATGTTGTAATTATACGGAACAATGGATCGTTTTCGACGTGTCGTTTCGATATCTTTACGAGTAAGTGGACTTGACACGATACGGTGACGACGGCGAAGGAACACAAAACATGTTTTGCGTTTGCAGTTGAAGACTGTGACGTGAAGGTGAACAAATGGCAATGTAAGCAGGGAAATAGTGTGAGAGAGCGAGGATATGGGTCAGGGGAGGTGGTTTGGTGGATGAAGCCGTAGAGGTGTGTTTAATTGGTGCGTGGAAAGGAAATTTCGACTTGCGTGTCAAAACGGTACGACGACGACTTCGGCGGAGGAAATGGAAACGATGAACGTCTATACGAACGTACGGGGATTTTAATTAAACGTATATAATTACCATTATACATTGTCCGCTATGTGTTGATTATTGAGTTCCTATTGTCGGGTGTATAATATAATATGTACATTACAACATCAATATTATAATATACTCTCGATGATGATGATAATAATAATAATAATAATAATAATAATAATAATAATAATCCATACATAGGTCTGTATAGTATGGTGTGTTCGAGATAAAAAGCATTTCAGCGACGACGACGGTTGTGTAAGTGATTGCAGTAATGTAAATAATATGTTATATTGCATATTATACAAACAGAATATTTTAATATTTCACTACAAACTTGTCCAGTTACTACACTATGCGAAGGAAGAAAACTTTTTCAAACGTAAGTATATAATATATATTGTAAAACTATTTGTATATATATATATATATACAATTCGTGTTTTGTATTTTAAAATATTGTCTTATGTTTCTATTCTATTTGTATTATTGTAACGGTATTTTCTTAAAAAAAAAAAAACCATAATACTATATTTTGTTCTCGGTATAACCTTCTTGAAGTTAGTTTGCGTTCTATTTTAAACGTGATCCCGATTCCCGATTAAAACGTGAAAAATGCATATTAAAACGTCGGTTGAAATTTAGTTCTCCGTTTTACGTTATTTAATATTTATTATTCGAATCATGAATTATTTTACCGAACAGACAAAACTATTTATAACCCGGAATTTCAAACATAGTTTTCAAATCGTACAAAAACATTGAAACAAATTAATTTATTATTTCTTTTAATACTTTATCTGATTGTATAAAAATAAAAATAAATACCTAAAAAACAAGAATAAATAATTGTCTTGTGTTAGGCGCCCAAATCCATTTTAATTATACCGCAGGCACCCGTTATATATACTGTTAAAAATCAAAACAATACTATGTATAAGCTATATAAATGTATGCTGTACAATATTAAGATATAAGTACACCAAATTTTTTCTAAATTGATCGACTGTGGGCCATGGATCAGCACACACCTGACACGGGGAAAAGGCTTCTACTTTTAAATCAATATTCCGATGGGTAGGTGTGCGAGATAAATGCATCTAATATCACAAAATCGGAGAGCCATTAATTATACTAACTAGTAAACCTAATATAGTAATACTTAAAATGTTTTTACTGAATGATTCCGAAAACTTAGCAGAAAACCCAGAATTCAGAAAATGCGATAAATATTTATATAATACAGTGACCTGCAAGTTATACGCAATTCATACAGTATGTTATTACAATTATTACAATTAAATTGTTTCTACAGTGCATATTATTCTAGGTATTACTTAATTTTAATTTGTTTTCACAACGTGTAAATAATAATATGTAAATCAACCGCGTATAAAATATGTATGGTCGTTTTATCTTGTATTTATGGGCCATGGAAGATAATAGAACGTAGTATATACGTGGTTAATTTTATCATATAATAATAATAATAATAATAATAATAATATACCCTCAAACAAATAATTTACCGCACGAACGTAGTTTTTTTTAGTTTTGGGCGTAGTTTACTCATTACGTTTCCCAAGGGTGAAATCGATATAGTAGGTATATATTATAATATATTATGCATACATTATAATACGAGCACATTATCACATTAAAACATATAATAATAATATACTTTTTTCTCTATCAACAACATGCATACACGCGTTTGTGAGCGCTTCGTTTTGATAGCGAACCGTTTTATATTCGTATGTGTGTACACAAAATAAACATCGCTTAATTAAAAATAATAATAATAATAATAAGGATACACGCTATATTAATAAAATAAAATTAAAATACTCGTATTGGTCAGACCTATAACACGGTGTATACGGTCTTTTGTGGTTTTTTTTTTTTTTAGTGCAATACAGTGTAGTAATGATACGAGAGGATTAATTTAATGAAATTAAAACCACCCGCTATATCGACATGGTTCAGTGTTGAAAAAAATAATATTTCGCTTTGAAAGGCATTTTTACGCCCAAATATTCGTGTCCGAATTGAAATGCTACGACATTATTCATCATAATAATGCATACTATTAATTATATATTAAATAAAGTATATTGAATTTATAATATACAATATTATGATATTATATCAGTGCTTCTTAAACCCCTTTATAATTTGGTCCACTTAATTTAATGTAAAATTATCCCGGTCCCTTAAAATCTATAATATAAATGGAGAACTGTTTTATTATCATCAAATAAGGCTATATTATTATTTCCTTGACCATATATGTACTGAAATTAAACATATTTGTTGTTATATTAGTATTAAACTTCGTCCATCGTTTAGAAGTGTATTATATATAATACATATGTCCGTTTTATAGTAATAATATCGTAATCGCGTGTGTGGTTTGGGTTTGCGTCGAAAAATATACAAAATATATAATATTTTCCAGTAGTACCTTACTGGAGTATTAATTATTGTGAAATGATTTTTAGTCAAAAAATATCAACTAAATCAAAATGCATAATGTTATCATACACGTAATCGTAATAACAATCGTTATATTGTAGTACACTACAATTTATCGATCGGCCGAACCGCATAGACGTCGTCGTTTAATGCGTGTACGCGTACATGTAAATAGTGACACGACGACGAGATCTTATCGAACGCGCTCCAACAAATAACCTATATACGCGTATATGGTGAAGTACATATAATCGTATTCCGAACATTAAGTTTATACGCATTGTAATAAATTCATATCGTCCGTCCGAATCTAACCGATTTATGTATTAAAACGGTTCAGTCATAGATGCATTATATTATATGTATACGCTTGTACCTATATATACTATTATAATTAGTATTATACGATTGATCGATGTACGTATAGCAAATATATGTATATGCAGGAGTGGCTCTAAAGGGTGAGGAGCTAGAGACTGTACCCCCCCCCCGCTTGTATATTTCTAAAAAGTCGTTTATTGTTAAAAACAAAATAAGATCAAGTCGCACGAGAATGTCGGAAGATATGTTAACGTTATACCTCATGAATATTTATAATGTAATGGATCTTTTTAATCAAATGTATTATATAATTAATGTGTTTTCAAAAACTAAAAATATTAAAAAATATACAAATATTAAATTTTTAAAGTAAAAATTGTTGTTTTTTTTTGTTTTGTACAACAAACTCTGATTTTTATGAAGTTTTTAAAGTGGAATAACTTTATTTCATGTAAATGAATAAGTAATGATGCCTTGTAGGACAAAGAATACAGTATTAGTTATACAAATGTTTGTAAATATAACAATTAATCAGTTTTTATGAATACCTTGAAAAGAAAGAAAGAAAAATAATAAAAGTAAAATAAGAAAAGAGAACATATAAAGTGGTTAATTTTTTTTTTTGTTATATTTTTTATGAATTTCAATATACTTTATTAAGTTCTTCGTCAACTATATTAATTAATTAATCTGATTGTTTTGTTAAAATTGTCAAAAATGGCTATTATAATGGATTATATTTTTAATTAAATGTATAATATTTTTATTTAAAACATTCAATAAGATTTCAATGAGAATCAAATAACTAGGTACCTACACAAAAAAACAAATATTAAATTTAATTAGGAGAATGGATAGATAAATTTGAGTTTATTGGACAAATTCTGATAATCTAGGACAAAACTAACAAAGACGAATGATGTTTGTAAAATTATAAAATTCTGAAGGTAGAAGCAGCCCTTTATGCAACACTCCTAACATTAAAGGTTCTACAGCAACCCTACCTTTAAAATGCATTATAAATCAATATTTTCCGCATAAACGCTGAAATTGGGCAGAAATCAGCACAAACAAATGACGTTTTAAAAATTAAAAATTCATAAAAAACAACGCACAAATGCTGAAAACTGGGCTCAAATCAGCAAAAATTCAGCACAAAAAAAAAGGTCTTACATTTAAATCAAAATACCATGGGGGTGGGGGGGGGTTCTGAGAAAATGCATCTCGTGTATAGTTATAATAAGTACGGAAAGTCGAAATCGACCATCGTAGACGGTAGTTGAAAAACGCATCTGCGCGGTGCATACATGTGCGTATACATTTCGTGATTTTAAATAAATATGCGCACGTATGATTGTACACGGGGACTAGGTATACACATTCACATAATACGTATGTTTACGTATTATGAACGTGCACGTCGAGAGCTCTGCAACAGCGATATGTACCTATAATATATTATATCAGGTGCAATAGTATGTAATAATAATAATAATAATACAATATCAAACCGGTCCCATTCTAATGATACCACGTACCTATTTATAAGTTTCGCATTTTATTATACATAATTATTTATGTCCGCGTGCATGGCCGACGAGAAGAAAATAATGGAAATAAAAATACTTGTATTGCACGCGAAAAAAGTTATTCGTCTGAAACGCCCTGTTTTTCGCGTACACTGATTTATAATATCGCGGGTCAACACCAGAGGTGGTATGCAATTTTTCTACGGAATCTCTCTCCCGAAAGGGTTAAAAATTATATGTACTCCGTCGCACGTATATTCCGCTGCAGCGCAGCCCACCAATCAAGTATGTGTTATATACGCGGAGTACGCGTATCGTATACAGTGTTACTTCTCTGCCGTAAAAACCCATTATAAAGTATGTAATATTGTTCTACTAGTTCGCAAAGCAACGCGGGAAAGTCCTTTTGGACGAAATAATGCTGGATTTCTTGATCGTGTCCTCTGAGATACGTATACCTAGTGTCCGCGACGGGGTGCGTTTACTTGTTCATACGTGTATGAATGTATTTGTAATATGCGCATGACGTATACAGTGCGTTCGCCGTTATACGTGCAACGCTATGCGTATACATATTATTCTGTATATATACACGTGCCTATGCCTACACCTTTTTTCCGCCAAGACTTTCGTGTGATAAGCGCATCAACGCACGAAAACTGAATTTCCTAATTTCCTATAAATGCCACATCTTAGATAATATGTGACATCTATCTTCTGCACATAGTATATCATGCTGCAGGAGTGTGCAAATCGGTTTTCGAAAGTAGTGCAGTGTATTGGTTTTAAACAATATATCGGGAGTTATTTTTTTCTAATTCAGTCAATTCCCACTTGTGTTGTACCTATAGGTTTCCATCGAAAGCTGTTTTCCACGCGTGCCACGCAGATACGTCGTTAATTTGAAACGATACCATTCGGTAATCCGTTATTCGCTTACCAAGAATTCAGTCATTTTGTTTAGAACAGAACCATAAGATTATCGTTCGTGTACTCGTAGGTATAATTATACTGTTCTAACAATACAGTATTATGATTTTAAACTGCAAGTACACCATTGTTAAACCCATGCATATGACATTTCACGCCGTAGTCGCATTTGTGATTCCGAGATAATCAGGAACTAAGCACCCATTCATTCGTTTACATATATAATATACACATATTATGTAAGTTATAATGAAAATGTTCGACATCAAGTTTTAACGTTTCCGAGACACTACGTATGTATATGTGCGAATGACAGCCCTGCGCCAAGATATCGTGCACCGTATCTTCAACTACAAACACGCTGTATACGTATACGTTTGCATTGTGTACATAATATATACGTCACATATTATAGCCACCACGCACTATTATTATTATAGTGGTGAATATACATGTGGCCGCGATATCAGAACCGATACTATACACTTGTAGAAATTGTTTTGATTTCTTGCGTCAAATTTTAAAACCGGCGAAATCCAGCCGAAGCGGCGTGGCGCCGCCAATGAGGCCGATTGCTATGTGTAATTGTGCGTTTGTGTGTATGTGTAGTGTGTAGTGTGTACTATAATGCATGTATACACTGCGGTTCGCTTCGCTCTCATACTATAGTGCCGTTTCATATAACCTACGATTTTATTTACTGAACTCGGCGTGCACGTTGTACACACTGGATATAGCCATATAGATACGGTACTTATGTGCATGTATATGGCAAATGTATGCGTACCTATATTTATTTATTTTATTTATTTATTTATTTCAGCATAATCAAATAACATATAATCTTATTAATAAAAATACATTGATCAGCTGATACGTATACCAACTGAGCTGTGCTCGTATCTGGTATACGGAGTTCTTATAGTTTTAAACATTTGTTTAACTTAAAAATAATTATATAAAAATATATAACTTAGTTTATTCAATATAATAAATAGCATTAAATGATATTATTAACCCAAAGTTACAACAATGTTAATGAACATTTATAATTATACACATTGACTTTTTGTAATTTTATTAACAAACACATTCTCATCAAGCTCACTAACTATATTATTAATTGTTTTTTTAATCTGATTTTTAATAATTATATCATTGGTATTGTACATATATTATACATAGTACGACATATGAATATATAGAGTCGGAGTAAAAAAAAAAAAAATGTTAAAAAGTGAAACGGTTATAAACGATATTATACTTTCTTCGTCACATCGTCCATATAGGTTCGCGTACATACCGGATATATGTATAGATGAGTATTCTTAGAAAATATTAAGAAATGAGACTTTTTGACTGCAAAAGAATCACGTCTTGAAATCTCTGTTCCACAGTCCATGCACGTATTGCGTCCCATCGGTATCCAATCAATGTACATACACGTATAGCGCCCCAGCATAAGAATAATTTTAATAATGCATTTGAATGCTAATTTAAATACTGCAGTCTATAGGTGAAAATGTTCACGGTACAGTTTTGATAATATTTTAACGTGTCAATTGAACTTTCATATTTGGTTATTTAATATATAATTCTTTCGAACAATCGTCTTATCCTTTTTCGTATTCCTTCAATCACGCGAATATGCCGTTGTTTAATATATTTTCTTTCTTTTCCGGTAAGCCATCACCGATATTTATCTGGTCTCAAAAATTAGAGACCAAAAGTATTTTAAGAAAATTGCTTACTCATGCATCACCAGAAGTGCAATCTGCATTACCTAACCGATAGGTACGAGAAACAATTTAATAAAAATATCATAAAATTATCCACAAGTGTCGTACATATAATATATGTAGTCGTTTAGAATGTTTAGATAAATTCGGTACGCGATTCGCGTGCAGCTAACAATATGGTGACATTTTACCGCATGTCATGACGTTGGTTATACTTGATAACATGGTTATGTCTACACGGTCTGCAGTGAAATACTTTTGGGTATATGAGCATTGTTTATAGACGAAATAGTTACTATGTCTACATTTCGTTCCCTGCAAGGGGGGGGGTGCCAAAGTTTGATGGTACCCCACGCGGGCAGTTCTTTTTCTACACGTTCATTTCTGGAGAGGGGGTTGCAAATATCAACGCCACTTTAATCATTTATATGTTTCATTATTATACTGCCGAAATCGACCGAGATTTTATCAGTGAACGTGTTTAACAGCAACAATAGTACTTTGAACAGTAATCGTCACTATATGCGTGTATAGTAAAGGATTTTGATAAAAAAAAAAAAATTAAAAACGTTTTTTTTTTTTTTTTTGTGAACATACGAATGTAAAATATGAAGTCAGTACGTTAACACCGAACGAGTTGTCGGTTTATAGCAAAATTCAATTTTCAACATTATTTAAAATATTACCTTGACAGTACTAATAATTTATATAGGAATGCAGCAGACCATACGCATTTAATATGCAATTTTGTATTTATAATATTATATATTCTTGTAGTTCTGTACTGTAGTTCTAGAAAATATGAGGAACATGGTGTAAGCCTACACGAGGCGTAGCAATATAAACCCTGCTTAGCGATGTGTCCCTAACTAATCTCATCACCACCGGACGAATAAAGATGCTTCTAGAAAACATGGAAAATTCATTGAAAAATCATAATCACATACGTTTTCTGCAATTTGAAATGTTTTGATCAGTTGTAGTTGTGTACGACGTTTAATTCATTGCGGTCTATGAGACTTAAATTGGGGCGGAACTCCTTTCGCCCAAAAATTACTTTCCTCTTTTTGCCCACGTCCTCATTTCGACCAAAAATGAAAATATAGTTTCCTCTTTTAGCCTACAAATAATAATTGTATTTTTTTGCCTACGATTTCAAGTTTTACATTTTGTAAACCACTGTCTCAAAATTTCTCGACTAACTATATTAATAACAATCGAAAACCCTTCGGTGCATTAGACCGGCCGTAAGATTTCGTAGCTAATACGTACGACATATATCTACATAATTTATATACAGATTTATAATTGATATATATTATACTTAGATACTTATATCTATTTTTGCACAATAATAAAATAAATGATATAATAATCAATAGTGATCACTAGTTCGTTAATATAAAATAATATTTTAGGTATTTGTCATTTATTTTTATGACATCGTTAAAAAAAAAAATTATTCATGAATTTAATTTAAATTTACATTTTTTGTATAATCGAATGCCATTGATTTAATGAACTCATACCGACTTTACTCTCCTCTATTGTACTTTTCAATTGTTTTTTCGTTTTTTAATTGACGTTCTCTTACTTTTCTCTCTTTGGGAAAGTGTTGTAAGAGGATACTATTTAATTTAATATAAACATCAGTTTGGATTTCTTGTACCACAGCCAACTAGATAGGAATTGGTGGAGAATTACTAAAAAAACTTTTGTTAAAAAATGAGTAAAAGGATTCGCATGCATTTTTTATCGTTTCGATATCAAATTCGTTAAATTATATTATAATATATATATATATATAT